>JACDRQ010000118.1:0-222648 GCA_013841215.1 Hycleus cichorii | reverse complement strand
TGATAATACACAAACAAAGAGACTGGATTTTCTTTCCAGTTTCTTCGAGAAATCAACACTTTTTACAAAAATAATAGGCCAATCGGAAACAGGGCAAAATTATCTATCTAACCATATGTATTTCAAAGCAAAATAATTAATTTTAATAAATGGAAACAATGCCAGATAAACCAGTTGGTTTTTCCGCGATAACTTAATCAATTTTCAGAATTTCAAAAAACCGGATTCACATTCACCTTGGCTTTTATATCAGCTTTCGAATGAGGGGTTGATCAATTCTGTAAAATCTTCTCTTAATTCTTGTTCTTAATTTTCCGGAAAACTAACGGTGAATCAGAAATTTTTTTAAATATTTGAAAGAGCTTTTCATTTGCAATCGAACAGTATAAGAATTTTTGCAAAATAATCAAAATTGGCCACGTTATAAGAGAAAATACAAGAAATTGTACAACAAAACGAAAAAAACATGTTAGATTTTTGTCTGTAATTCAAATTTGTATCAACATTTTGAAAGACGGGAAGAACCGTTGGATTCTATAAGAAATGCTCTTTTCAAAAATCGATTTCCGGTTGTCGTAGTCCCAAGCGAGCAATCGCGAGTTAGTAATTCACATTTTTGCCGGTTAAAAATCTCACAGCTACTCTGTGCCTCTAGGTGCGTGAATTTACTATAGTAGTCTATTTAATTGGAACAAAAACTAAAATTTGCATTATTCGCGGTGTTTATTTAAAATATTCGAACTATAATCTAAAGTACAAGTTGATTTTTATTCAATAAATCAAATAGATATAGTTTGGTTTACACATGTGTTTATCTAAATCCGTACCATTAATCATCTACATTCATGTAGAGAATAAAGTGCGATTTTTAAACGTGTCAGCAATAGATACGGACAAATATTGCATTCGAAATAGCGTGCATACAACGTAAAAAAGAACTAAAACAACCGTACACACACACATATGTACAGAGTTTTATGTTGTAAAAATATCTCGGCAAAAATGCCATCTACAACATATCAATATGTTTTCGAAACTAACCACCATTTTAACGGGGGTGGATGTTATAAAAAACGTTGATAATTTTCGTGAATATGATGTCCACAAGGGTAGATTTACGTTACATAATCTAAACTAAAATATGGTCGTATTTTTCAACCGTTTGTACGGCTAAAATGTTGTCAAATGTTATCCGAGTTTACTTTGTAGAGATTTTATAAAAGCCGATTGAGGGATTTGAACGGACTTCATTATTGTGTTTATTGTGATCCTAAATTAACTTAAATTTTTGAAATTTAGGGAATTTTTGGTATTGTCGACCTTACAACTGGAAATATGAATTTTACGTCAACTGCCCTTTTATTACGCTATTAACTCACAAAAGTGAGATTTTATTTGAAAAAATGTCATTGGTTTTGAATAAAACGAGCCATCCAGTTTTTAATTATGGTGAAATGTCAAATTTTCCGAGTTTTTGTATTTCTTTAATAATCCAGTTTTTTGTTTCTAGTGACTTTTTCTGTGTAAATCCGGCTTTAGTTATTATTTCTCCTAGCTTAAAAATAGACTATAGAAATATAATAACAACAAAAGTGTTGTATTATAATAGTTTTGTTGTTGTCAAGTGATAATTTAATTGAAACACCAACTAAGCATGTTGCTGAACTATTAAACTATAAAGTTAGCATAAGTTAGGGACTTTTATTCTATTATGTTCTCGTCAATCTTACATCAAATGCTCTACAATCAACGTTTTGTTAAAAAACAAATATTGGTAACACTTTTATATCATTTTTCAATAAAATCATGAATTATTTTAAACAAAATAACGTAAATATTAATATTAATAACATTTTAATTTGCAAATTATTGAAGAACTTAACGCAGTTTGACAGCTGTCATGTGAATTTATTTGACAGGTATTCAACAACCAACTTTAAGTAAATGAATTACTACATTTTCTAGTATTACACACTGTATCGAAATGAACCCATTATGTTACAGTTTCGAAATAACGCTATTCTAGACGCAAATAAGTTTGTTTTTAAATTTTATCTCTGTATGATAATTCAAGCTATGTATTCACGGGGGTCAGGTTGATTCAATTAATTTCCTTGAGTGATCATTCATGAATTACTCTTAACTAATGAAATCACAATTTAATTACCATGGTTTTGATTTAGTAGAAGTCTGTTTGTTGTGCTACAATAAACGGTGTTGTTTTATTTCACATTCCGTTGTACGAGCAATAAGAGTTTGTCTTGTAAGTTAATTAATGTTGAATTCATAATGTTAACGACAAATCACTGGTGTTTTTGATTCTTTGTGTTTTTTTCCAAAGATATTGAAGCGCCTGTTATCGTTTCTAGAAGATTGTTCTTTTTCTTTTTATTGTTTTAAATTAATATTGTGAACTTTAAAGTTGCGCTTTATAACGTCGACTTATAACAATGATTTGTCTCAAAAGTTGGGATAATAATGTTATTGCAATAATAGGACAACTAACAAGAAAAGCTTGACAGTCAAGGAAATTCACTGATTTTATATCAAAAATAATATTCATAATTTTTCCGACATAGCTGAGCGTAAACTAGTCTTAAAAGAGTGTTCCTGGAGATCATGTTAGCAAAATTTAAACCTTGTAGCTCATTGGAAATTTGTCCAAAACGAGGTAAACACTTCCGAATTCTGCCTATATTGATTTCCAAATGGGGATGTTCGAATGGTATGAAGATTTTGCAATACAATAGAATTTCTAGAAAATTCCAAAAAACCTAATTTTTCTTCTAATATACAATATAATTTTGTTTTCCGTTTTTCGCAAAACAACATAATTTTAGAGCGAAGAAATTGCGGACAATGCGGAATTTTTTTGACCAAATTCGATATGAGCTACGAGGTCCAAATTTCGCTATACCATCTTCAAGAGCCCTCCTACAGAGAGATATTGACCCTCTAGTTTTAGCTCAGCACCCTTGTATTTGAACAGCAACTGGATATTTTTTACCATTTCAACCTATTGAAATAATAATTTTCCATTAGAGTTTATGATTTTCTTATTTATATTTAATTAATGTAGGTAGATGTACAATTTGCAGTGTAGGCGAATTCACCATTTTTACCATTTATCGATTTTAAAACATCGTACGTTTCCAATTTAATTACAGTGAAATTTGATTAAAAATCGACCGGTTCCTCTCGTCGATGTCTTCTAGAAGTTCATTTAAAGAGAACTCTAGATTTTACCCTTTTTTTATTTAGACTTTAATCAAAAACGCAATGGTTTCGTTTAATTACAATCTATTTTTAAACTAGGGGCGGGTAAATATTAACTTTCTATTGCTCATTTCGAAGTCAAGTTTACACAGCTCAAAAATCCTGACAGTAACTATTAGTGGAATACTCTGACTTTTTGACAATTGATTGTCATGACAACGCTTTTGAATATTTTATTTTAAAAACGATCAGCTAACAGCTTATAGAATACCACTGCATTTTATTGTTTTGTCCTATAAATCAATCATTTATATTGTTTTTGGCTAGAATTGAACTATTTTCCCTCAAACTTGATCATCTTTCAGTTAATTATCTTAAGTAATGTTAGCAAAAGACAAACTTATTGTTAGTTTCATCTCAAAGTTGAACGTATTAGATTTTAAATAATAAAAAGATCTAGATGTTCAAATTTACCGCCAAAACTCATAAACATGGCTGTTAATTAACCAATAGCAAGCTACAATTCCGGCGCTAAATTTGAATCATTCCTTCCAGTTTTTGTCGTTTTTCCGGACAATACCGTTTGATATTTTGATTTCAACGATAATTCCAATAACTTGGTTTCTATTTATTCATCAACTGTATTGCAATGTGAATTCAACGAAATTTTACGCAAACTATTCAGAACATTCAATAAACAAGATCATAACTTTGATGAACATGCAATTTCAACAGGTCGATCAAATTTCTAATCAACACAATTGTAAATAGTTATAGAAATATTTGAATAGATACTCGATTCTCCAACATAAATTACACAGCTTGCAATAAAATTTCAAAAATTTCAAGATAATTACGGCGTAAAATAAACCGTCAACGCTGCATTGTTTTAATACAGCGCCCTTTTAACGTAATGAATACAAGTAAAATTCTAATGGAACATGTCTATTTATATTTCAGTTAATTAGTGGGCTTTTAACGCATATGCGTTCTAAATGTAATTACAACTTTTCACACGAACACACGTTGGAGAGCTGAAGAGAAAAAAATTCATTAATTCCCTTCAATGGTCGTTACATTCAATAAATACAACGTCAAGAGTCTCGCTCGAAGAACTGAAATATCTCAAAAATTATAAAAGATATCGAGATGATTCGATTCTAAAAACAATTTCTACAAATCTGATTTATATCATATTTGAGAATATTTGAGGTAAATGATAAAGTAGAGCAAAAAGTGTATTTTTGATGTATTTTTTGTTTTTTTTGAAAAACGACACTATAGAATTTGTTCCAATTTGGCACGAATGGAGCTTAGGGTGCTACTAAGGTCTGGTAATTTTTCCGAAATTTTTGAACGTACTGCTTTGATTTGTTCTAGTAGAGAACAACCTTAAAGCTTGTCATTTGAGTTTTCCGACTATACGAAATCTAATTAGAACTACCTGACAATTTGTTGGATATCAATCCTAATTTTAAGGGGCTGGCAAATGTGCCGAATCTTCTATTTGAAATTCACCCCTAAAACTATTTTCACACCCTTGTAGAGCATCTGTACTTATTATAAAGTAACTAAGGGATGTTGAAAATAGAGAGATACGAGAATAGTTTGAATACGTTTACAATTTCGGTGTTGGTAATTTCGGATCGTTAAACATTAAAGTTAAACGTATAGAGAGGATATGGTGTCCATTGTCTCGAAAAGGTGTAAAATTGCTAAATTGGGGACGGACTTGGTCGTTTAATGATAGATTTCTAATCCAGTATTCGGTCAATATTAGGAAAATTGATGGTGATTCGGGGCTAAAATTACCCGCAATATTTTCCATCTGTTCAAGATGATTGTTGGTATCAGTATGCGCCAGTCGTGTCGACGTTTACTGCAAATTCCGAATGGTAAGGTAAATATAAACGTTTAAATAAGACGTTGAAAAATAAGTATTCGGTCCACGGATTTTGTCGCTTCGTTGTTGTCGTCCTTCGCCCCTTTCTTCTACTTCTACTACCCCACGTCTGCCATCCAAGTTCTCGCGTATGTATACGAGTTTGGCTTCCGAACGCTCCACGTGCTTATCGAAATATTAGCTTTTTGTTAGACTTACTTGATGTATGGGATATTCAAACATTTCTCTGTGTTTTTTTTCACTTTTCCCTCTATTGATGTGGAAGCTAAATGGTGGCGATAAAAGAATAAAAAATATTTAGGAAAAACAACCAGAAAAACTCGAATGTAATCAATAATTTTGCAAGATTACTCCGACAAGAATGGATGAATATAATAGAGACGACTATGAAATCCACATAATGGATTTTAAAGAGATCATTAGAATCAAAGGAGCTCCATTATAGGCGATTTTAAACAATCTCACGTATCTAACACAAATCTCATCAGCAATTGGATCGACCAATAAAAGAAATATTCCCTCAATTAACCCACCAACTCGGATATTTCGATTTTTTTTCCTCAATATCAAGTTGGTATTAACAAAACAGAATGTGTCGTCTTTCACAATTATCACATGAAACGGTTGACATTTCGAGTGATAAAGTTGGATTACGTTTGAAGTTGAGACGGTAATTACACACAAACATTTATGACGCCTTTAAATCTGACGTTCTAAAGAAAAATTCCAAGCTCGTTTAGAATTTATCCAACTTCATCTACTCTAGCAATTTACACTCCATCTATTCCAATTTAAACAACTTAACTCGCTAGTTTAAATAGTTGCAACATTAAAAAATCATAGTTCTTCGCCTCCTTGTCCAAATCATTGATGTTTACTTGTTTTACACCAATAGTTAAAAATAAGGGAGGCAAGAGATTAGGACATTTCAAAAACAGAAAACGTACTCTATCAATTTGCATTCGATATACTCCAAACTAACCAACTTGACTTGCAATTTTATATGGAAAAGGCCTCTTTGTTTAAATTGTTAATTTGTACATGTTTTGTATAAATTTTACCCAGTTAAAGTTAGGGGAAGCGAATAAAAAACCTTGTCAATAGATTTTTACAAAGTTCTTGTTGGCCAAATGTCGCTAATTAATGAGGTACCGTTTAAATTTTCACAATTATCACATGATATGGTTGATATTTGGAGTGTTAAAATTGGGTTACATTTGAAGTTGAGACGGTAATTACACACTAACTTTAAATTTCACGTTCTAAAGAAAAATTCATCTACTTTAGCAATTTATACCCGATCTATTCCAATTTAATTAACTTAACTCGCAATTTAGATAGTTAAAACATTGAAAAGACTCAGTTATTCGCCTCCTTGCCTAAATAGTTGATTCTGACATATCTACTGTATATCAAATTTATACACAATGACTGGTACATTTCAAAAACATTGAAAAGACTCAGTTATTCGCCTTCTTGTCTAAATAGTTGATTCTGACATATCTACTGTATATCAAATGACTGGTATATTTCAAAAACAGAGAGCCGCACAACTTTAAGAGAGTAATAAGCTCGAATTTCGAAAGTAACTGTAACTTTATAATCTTGTCGATCAAAACAGGTATTACAACCTTTTATTATGGATTGTTTACGGCGGACATTTAGTCTAGAGGGACTAATCCTGTACTCAAATTCTCTAAAATTTAGAAAGGTTCAGGAAATTTGATAAATTATAGGAAAAACATTGAATACATCCTTCTAATTACATTTTCAAATTTCGGTTATAATGTTGTTATTCTAGATGTTTGTTTGCAAAATTAATCAACTTAACTCTCGATTTATAACCAAAACATTGAAAAAGCGCATTTCTTCGCTTGTTTACTGTTTAAATCGTTGGTTTTTAAATGCTTTCTATCAGTCTTACTCAGTTAAAAAGAAAAATGATCAGTACTTTGGAAAGTCACAATTCTCTGCCTCCATGCCCAAATCGTTGATTTTTACAAAGTTTTTATCAATTTTATCCACTTAAAAATAGAGGAGGTGAATGATTAGTACGTTTCAAAAGTATAAAAATGTTGTCAATAGATTTCTACGGGTTGATTGCGCTAATTAATGAGGTGTCACTGGAATTTTGCTGTAAATCAGTTGAGTTGATTTCTTCCAATAAACTATGGAAAGATTCTTTTTATTTGTTGGTAACCATTAAAAACGAGCAAGAATAGATAATGGTCTAGTCAACAATTCAATGAGACGTATTCTTTGGGTAATTAATCATAGTTTACTAGATGAGCGGATGTGGATCGATACTTTTAACATCACCAAATGGAAAAGAGGCGTTTATAGTTTATCAGTTTGGTTTTCGTCGACTTGTTTAGAATGTGTTTCTATTTAAGTTAAGTTGGTTGTATTGTTGTAGATGTGGTGTATTTTAATTACATTCGTTGGATTTTATTTCAAGTAATTTCGCAGGTTGTTTAATCCAATTTGAAGAAATCATGAAATTTCATTTCATGTTTCTATCCAATTCAGGGGAATTATCAAAATACAACATCGACAATTGCCAAGTTTCAACTTGTAATTACAATCGAACTAGTTGCATGCAATACAATCCAATATTCGATATAGTCAGGATTAATAAAAAGCTGGTAGAATTTTTACAAGATAATTATGGTTGTATTGTTTATCGGTGGTTGATATGTACAATTCGCAACCCTGGGTAAGGCGTCCAGCATCAGCAGCAGCAGCAGAAAGAGGGAGGCAAGCGCAATAGATACCGCCACCAATAAAGTTGCCGCCTTTTAGCGTCAGTACCTTAGCGTCGTGCAACGTCGTTACGGCCGGTGTTATCCAAATAAAAATCCAAACGAAAAATCGAATTGACGCGTACGCGTAATTAAAACGTAAATTCAACACAATAGAAAAGTTTAATGTTGAATTGTAACTAGATTTTGTGTCCAATCAACAATTTGTGCGTCTAGTTTTAATTGGATTGCCAAATTTCAACAATAGACGTATTGTTTGAGAAATAACAATAGACGACAGATTTGATCGTCTTTACTTCTTCTGTTGCTCGTTCATCAAACGACAAATTGAGGGATTAGAGAGGAAGTTTGTTTAGATTTGTTGTTTAATTATTTTTAACAATAATTGTTTTTTCGGGTTGATTCAATAACGAATATTTGACAATAGAGTGCTTCGAATTGCTGATTAGTTCAGTTGATTTGATGAAATTTCAATAACACATGGCATGATTGTAACAATATTCGCTGTTTTATTAAATGAAATCGTCAATTCTTGTGTTTAAAGGACAATGTTGGTGAATTCTCTTATAATACAATGTGTTTATAATTTAATAATTATTGTTGAATGTATAAATGGTGTACCATCTTTAATACAAACTAATACAATACAAGGTAAGATATTCTCGTTTAATATCACTAAACTTCTCCAACAATAAAATCAAGTTGGAAAAGTATCGTTCTTTGATGTTGCTGTTATATTGGATTTTCTACAAAGAGGAGGGAACTGATTGTATTCACATTGGCCTAGTCTTGTAGCAGACTTACTCTATTAATTCAAACTCCTGCGTCTTTACGATATTATTTCTAATTTAATCCACAATAACGTCGATTAACTACGAAAATTGAACAATCTTTTTCTTCCAACCGCTGTAAACAATTTTTGTCGATTCTCTGTATCACGGACATTGAACGCGTAAGAATTAAAATGTGGCTAGTCGTTCGCCTCTTCAGTTTGTTGTGGTAGTTTTATTGTAATAAAATTACACATTACAAGAATGCAATCGGTTCAACAGTCTAGCCAGTGATTTTCAAACTCTTTTTCAAGCATCACTAATCTTAGCACATGGGACATATTTTGTGTGTCTTGGGTGAGAAATTATTCATCCTATGCCTATAAAATGACCCCCGAAAGTACTGTTGAGAAGCACTGGTTCTGAAATTGATACTAAATCAATTTGACTGAGAGAGGGAGGCGAAGGATTCTTACATATCACGTTCAATCTCGACCGAACTGACAGTTAAGAAACACTGGTTTTGAAATTAATACTAATCGAGTGTGAAACACAGGGAAGCGTTGAGTTTTTGCATCTCAGTGTTTCACGCTCAATTGATTTGAAATTGCCTTTGTGAGTCGTACTTTTGTCAAAATTATCTTTAGAAATTCTCCCATAATAGAAATAGTTTTTCAGTTGCTACTACAACTGGGGAGGTAAGTGATTAGTCACATTTCAATGTTTACACAATTGATGTCCAAGAAAAATACTTCTTAAATTAAGAAAAACAGTTTTACGAACAACTATCGGAACTTCCCGATCAACTACGAGGTTCAAATTTTGGTACATTAACTTCGGGGACCTCTCATAAATTCTTGAGATATTTTTTTAATTGCTCATACCTATATAAACTACAATTTTAATCCAAGGTATGATTATTATGATTTAATCCGTGTATGATTATAATCAATCGATCTATAAGATAACGGTTTTTCTCCCAACCAATTTGGTTACAAGTTCGCTTAATTTAATTCCAATTATTTGTAAAATTTTCGAATTGCTATCGTCGAAATTGACTTCACGGCTTTAATTAGAATCACTACTAGAACAAAGTTGTTTTCTAACAATCTCACGGTTTAACGCAGAACTCAACTTGTCAGTCGGCTAACGAATTTAAACAAATTGACAATTTGATTAATTATCTGCAGACTTAGTTTCGTGTCGTTCAACTAGCGGCTTGTTTGCAATTAAAATTATTGAAAAATGCAAGAAACAATCTAGATCATACGTTTTTCTGGATGAACTTGTTGTAAGTCTACTCTATCCAATTTACACTCCATCGACTCCAACTTAATCAACTTAACTTGCAATTTTATGTAGTTGAAATATTGGAAAAGCCCCCAGTCCAAATCGTTGATTTTTACATATTTTACGTCAATTTCATCCATGTTAAAACAGGAGAGGCGAATGATTAGTACATTTCAAAAATATAGAGTATTTTCTGTCAATTTAACTTAATCAACTTGCGATTTTATTTAGCTGAAATATTGAAAAAGCACGTTCTTTTCTCCATCAATTTTACTTATTAGCGGTTTGTTTGCGATTAAAACTGGGAGAAAACATAAGAAATAATTTAAAGCATACGTTTTTTGGGTGGATTTGTTGTAAATAATAGATAACTGTCGTCTGAGTTTCGGTTTTATCCCCACAAATGATGATTTGTAAAATAACGTAAATGTAAGAGAATTTCTTTCTGTATATACCAACAAAAAAAAATTACACCAATATTTCAACAACTTACGGATTTAAAATTCGCATCCATTTTCTGTTATGTTGGTAATATTTCTATTTCTATATTTAGGATTTTCCATATTATTAAAGTTGACTTGTAATCAAATTGAATTTGTTACAGTATTTTAAATACGAATACATTAAAAATTGTTAAAGTCACTCGAACAACATCCATATAAAATGCAAATCTGCCGATTTAATCTGGAAATATTTGCAAAAATTCAATTATTCGCTTTTGCCTCATTCATTCGGTCTATTTTTTATCCATCGAGGAGTATATTTGGTAAAAAAGTTCAAAGCATCCTTAAATCAAAGCCGAAATTTTGATACCAAACTGAAATTTCTAATATAATCACGATCCGTTGCCTGTGAGCGATTTGTCCGTTCTCTCGAAATCTCGCTGTTTATTGGATCTTAAAACTCTTAATAATTATTGAACAAATATAATTCCGGCTATATGCAATTATTAATAAATCACCAATTTTCGTTACGAATCGTTCGAAATAATCCATTAGAATGGAAATATTCGGAACGAACCGAAGCGGCAATCATTTGAAATCGTTCAAATATTGGAAAATCCTGTAAAATGTGAAATCATCAACGGGGAAATGTTTAAATTTGTAAAAATGGTGGATGCACCATCTCGTGCTCTGCATAATCCTTCAACTTTTAACGCTCGTCTCTTTTTTATTTATTTTATTCCATCTTTATTACACGACGACATTCGGAATGCAGCTATGTGCTCTATGAAGAGATGCAGATTCTTAACGTTGTGAATTTTAATGTAATACGAAATGTTCGCCGTTGTCGATTTTGACGTAAAATAAATTTCAATTCGACTAAATTGTTAACGATCTTAATCCGTACGTAGCTTTGTTACAAATCCGGATTTTTAAAATACAATTAGTGATCTTTTTTGAAGTTTCTCTATAAAATAGACATCGTCTAGACATTCGGGTTTCTTTTAAAAATCAAGTTAATTGATAATATTTTGAAGTTATTGTTAATAGAATTGCGCAAAAATGGTGAATGCGCCACTATTTATTCCAATTTACTGTTTTATCGAAAAACAGAAACCAAATTAGCATACACGAACAAATAACCCTTAACTCTAATTTATCGGATTGTGGGGTTGTTGGTTTTTAAAATTTTATAAAAAATTCGATTTAAATTTCCACATTTTTGTTAACTTTTATTTTACTATATACTGAAGTTAGAATCAAAAATTGTTGAAAATTATAGAGAAACGTGCTCCAAGATTAGTCTCTGTAGCTCAAAATTTAATTGAAATTTATTTGAAAAGAAGCACGCCTCTAATGCACCCGGGAGTGCTCTTTCTAATATTGTTCAATCATTTTAATCGGTTGGAAAACGGTGATTATTTTTCCTTAGATGCGGTCTGAGAGTTTTAAAAGAATCAATTCAATTGACAATTTCAATTGATAACAGAATCGTGTAAAATTAATGGATTTTCGCCTGTAGTTTAGAATTTAGTTGAAGTTTTTCGAAATGAAGCACGTTTTAAGATGCACTAGAAAGCTCTGTTTTCAACACTATTCCAATCATTCAAATCTATTTTAAGCTTTTAAAATTATTGCCAATAGAATGAAAATGGTGGATGCGCCACTATTTATTCCAATTTACGACAATTTTGTCGAAAAAGTTGTAATTATACACGAACAAAATTACCATATGAAACGGAAAAAGCGACTTTCAACTGTAATTTGTACAAATACACAATTATCAAACTGTGACGTTTATGATTTTCAAAATTATGGATTGAAAATTGTACATTTTCAATAATTTTGCGAAAAATTAGCACAGGCATCGGGAAATTGTTCGAATATTTGAATATTTCGAGTTGTTACCGTAACAAAATCAACAAATTATGACGAAAAAATAGTAATTCAGAATTTAATTGGGTTTTTTTGGAAAATAACCGAGTCCTTACCGGTAAAATTCTTAATTCAATTTGCTATATTCGTGATTTAAGGCTTTCCTATGTAGCTTAAAATTAATTTGGAATTTTTCAAAATTAGACACACCCTCTCTCACACCTTGAAATGCTCGTTCCAATACCGCCTCAGTCATTGAAATCTGTTGGAAGATTCGTGAGAAATCTGGGATCGAACATTAGCACGTTTCGCGCCGCAATTATTAGAAAAACCCCGTTTCTTAACGTTAAATTCCCTTAATAAAGAGATTTAATTAATTTGTTTTTCAGTTGGAACGAATTTCAAACCCCAATAAACAATTCATTATGTTAGATTAGTTTGAATTTCTTTCGGCAATTGTGTTTGTTCAAATTCATTCCAAACAAGCGTATACACCTTTTAACATGAAATTACAAAACCACACAATAGAAGTATTCAAGCCTTTAACTATACACTGTAAATATAATAGAGATATACAGTAAATAACGTCGACTTCTACATACTTAATGTTTATTACAAGGAAATTTCCACTAGTTGCAACTTTCAAGGCGGTTAATTAAAGTGCAAAGTGTTGAAAAGACGCAAGGATCGATTTGATTGAAATAAAGAGTCGATGAGTCTTTGTCGCCTGTCTTTCGTATAACATAAATAAAGCACGTTCTAGTACAACTCGTTTTATTTGTTCAATTTTTTCCGATTTCATTTCAAATAGAACTAACGATAGAATCGATACGTTGAAGAAACTACGTAAACTACGTGACTTTTGAAGAACAGGCATTGATTCAATTTGTCGCCATTTGAGGGTTGAAATTAGTCGAATAGTGCTTTAAATTTTCAACAGCCCCATTGGTGAGTAATGTTGCTATTTTCAAAAGTGACCCAATCCTTCGCCTCCCTGTGTTTAGTGTTAATTTCAACAGCGGTTCGGCCAAGTGTGGATTTATTTTCGATTTATGAATGGTCCACACTGTATAAAGTTGAAAAGTATACGAGTTTAAAGGGGTGAATTTTCGGCTGGAGTGGAAGCGCGCCCATTAAAGTCCAATATAAATCCACCGAAATAAATCAAAACTTGAAAAGCGGATGCTATTTAGAACAATCCGATATTTATTCCATTTATGTTCGATATTGAATCCGGATTGTTGGGAAGATATGATTCATTATATTGCCCGAAGAACAGGGGTTGTGTTTTAGTGAATTTATGTTCATTTATATTATAACTATATATAGAGTAAAGGATTGTTACAAATTATCTTTGACCCCCTTTAAAATTACTGAATTATTTCCAATTGGATTGTATCAATGTTTATATTCGTTGACTTTACGGGGTGAATATCGACAAAATTATTTATTAATAGGATGCGTTATGAACTAATTCCAACCCTTAAATTTTGGCGTTTAATTGACGCATCCACCAATTAGTGGCATTTTCACAACCTGTAAATACAAGAAATATCCTACGCTTTGATCTCAGATCAATCACAGAAATGGAATTCGGATTTCTCGATTAAAATCGAAATGAATGTTCAATCTCCCCGGTTTTAATTAAGCTTGACTCTTACATGAAGGGTGTGTTTGTGTGTTTATTGAACGTTTTTCAAAGCGTGTAAGACGGCACGTATTTCCGTTTTCACCATATGTACATATTGACTTTCCAACTTCTAAAATGGGGCGAATTTGTGCTGTTCAATTTCTCTCTAATATAGTCGTTATTATGTCAAGAGAAGTCTTTCAATTGCACCACCCCCTATTTGTTAATTTTATGCCTTTTAACGCACCTCGCCCTTTCTATATTCTTTTGATCTTTAACAATACGATATTATTAAGAAGACAAACATCCCCATTGTGAGCACGGATGGATCGTATCTTTTGGTTAAAATAAAATTAAAATACACAGGTGTTGGTACGACACGGGGTGTTTTTTTTTATATTTAGTATATTTCTACAAGCTTTATAAAAATTTACTACCTAATACGAATAAATTCGTCTACTTTTACGTGGATGTTTTATCGGGTGTTTTATTTATATATTCCTAGTTGTTATAGCAGCTATAAATATTTTAAGGGTTTGGGTAGTCCTGGAGGAATAATTTGGCAAAATTAGAACGTCGTAGCTCATTAGAGAGTCGATGAAAACCGCTTCAATTGGATAATGTTGCGATTTTCACCCACGACCCCCGATATTGTTTCGATTTTCGACAATACGATATTATCAAAAGGCCAAACATCCCCATTATGAGCTCGGATAGATCGTATCTTGTAGTTGAAATAAAATTACTCAATTTAAATGTAGAAAGATACACGAAATGGGGTGGTTTTCCATATTCAGTGTCTTTCTACAAGCGCAATAAAAATTTACCATCTAATATAAATTGATCCACGTATACTGGGCTTTTCGTTTAAATATACCTCGTTCTTATGGTAGTTCTAAAAGTTTTAAGGGAATACTTTAGCAAAATTAGAACATCGTAGCTCATTGAAAAGCTCTGTAATCGGACAACTTAGAACAATAAAGAATGGCTAGATTCTCGCGAAATAGTCGAATCTTCCCATTTTTTCAGAATTAAGTGATTAAAAACTATTCTCTAAGAACTTGTAGTCAGTTTTGTTCGTAATCCGTGTGTAGTTAGTTGATGAAAATCCCGACATTGTCAGATGAGAGGTTGTTTATCAATTTTCCGATGAGCTACAAAAATGTTCGTTGGAAACAACCCTACAAATCCTTGAAATATGGGGTATAAATATACAAAATGTGGCTCTTATGGCAAATAACAAAATCCAACGTGTTTCCGTGTCGTCAAGTTTTATGAATTCTTATACGATACAACTTTACCAATCTGTTTAGGTCGCTTTTTCGGAAACTTTCAACAATTCCACTCGCCCCATGTTGATAGATTTAATGAAGGGTACTTTTCTGGTGTAACTGAAACTTTTTGTTAGGAAACGTTCCAAATCCTTTTAACAAATAAACAACGATAGATTGTTTAATAAACAAACGGAACAAAATCACAGAAAGTGTTGTTCTATTTTGGACATTATTTTGTTTGGCTACTGCCCAGAGTTAGTAAATTTCCGTCTTGTTTACAAACGGGAATATATTGAAACTTTGATCTAATCGGATAGTAGTAGTTTTGGGGACAGAAATACAAGCGGAATGGTTCATTTATTTGTTGTAATCTTTTTACGATTATACAACAAAGATTCTATCGTAATAAATCAACAATACTATCAAGTATACGACAATTTATCGTTTATCATTTGATAAATCACTGTCATTTTTTTGAAGAGGAACGATACAACTGCGATGCGACCACAACAGGATCTCTCTGCTGAACCTATAACGGAGATTCCACCAACAACACCAACAGAAAAAGAACGAAGGTCTTTTAAAAGTGCGTTATAAATAATGTATAGTCCCTAAGCGTATTGAGAGATACACGATACGATAGGACAGGGTGTTGATTTGACATCGATGTGACAAGCATCTACACTGTTTTCCAATAAAAACAACAATAGGAGAATGCGAGAGAGACTGGGAAAAACCGATCCCTGAACGCACATATTGAACACTTAGGCTTCGAATCAAAACTTATATCCGGCCAACGTAAAAACCACAAAACTTTTAAACTTCCGTTGACAAGACAATAAATTGGCTCTTCATTGCCGAAATCGGTGGAAGCTTAAAAGTTTCTGTCTTTTGTATCAGAAAAACTGTATGAAATAGAAGATAGTTTAGTATTTAAGCAATTGTTCTCGTTAAGATATCGGAATTTGAATCAAAGGCATTCACTTCGGACTATAAGCTCTTAGGGCAACTGCCATTATCTATAGAGCAATTTGATTTATAGGAGAATCCTTGGGGATGATTTTCGCCAAATTTGGGCCTTGTAGCTTGTCAAAAAACGCTCGTTTCTAACAATGGCGCGATTTTCAAAGTGGCCCAGAATGACTCAACAAATATTTTTCCATTTTTCTCCATTGTATTTGAAAATAAATGCAAAATACTACTACTAATTGCAGAATAAAATGGAGAAAAACTTAAAACATCAATGTTAGAAGTATGTTTAAGTCCTTTTTGAAAATTGCAACATTGTTAGAAACGAGCGTTTTTTGATCAACTTCGCGATGAGCTACGAAACCCAAATTTTGCTAAAATGATCTCTAGACTCTCCTACAAATCCTTAAAATATTTTCCAAATTGCTTGCTGAATAAAGTCAATCTGAGGTGGAACGCGTGGTACTTTTTGAAAATTTCAAACACAAATAAGTAACGCAGTAAAATAATACAAAATTCTCATTAATTTTGGGAATTTTTTAATCAAAGTGTTTTTTTTTAAATTTTGGAATCATATGAACTTTTTGAAAAATCTTGTAATTTTTAATCAAAGACTTCCCAAAAAAAGACAATTCTTTATAAAGAAACTTAAAATCTTAAATTAAATGCGGTTTTCTCAATATTTCGATGAAATTCGATAAAAATCGTGCCCAATAAACAGAAAATTTTGTATAGAGTGCCATATTTTTGAATTTTAAAGTATCAGTTTGGAAATTTTAGAAAAAACGGGAAACTTTGTATTAGAGTCAAAGCTGAAAATTGCTCATAATTGTTTACAAGGGAAATTTTGGTATTTAATCGAAAGTTCTCGCCAAAATTTTGCAATTTTGGACTAAACGTGCCAAATTTTTTGAATTTTGTTGTCTAATTAGATAAAGTAGTGAGATTTCTTCGGAATAAGACAGATTTTCTCGCTGTTTTTGAGTAAAAATGCTAGCTTCTCTCGGAATTTTGAGATCGTTTATAATAAAATAAGGCAACTTAAATAAACTTAAAAACAACGAAGATTCGAAACTTGAACGATCTTCCATTGTGTATTTTCTTATTAATAATGATAATATAAGTAGCAGGAGTGTAAACATTGTAGAGCTCGATTTGTGCCCCAATAGATGAAAATTGGTATTACGGACAAAATGAGGCTTTTGCAAATATTTACAATAAAATTAATAATAATTCTGGATGTCTATGTAATGGATCAATACACACGTAAACAAACGTGCACATTGTTTATTTATCTGTAAAGTTAATTAATGATGTTGTGTTTAATTAATTTCGTAGATCAGGAGTACTGGTATGAACAGGCACGGATTGCTCTAAGGAAACGTTTACAATACACAACCGATCGGCGGCCGCATGCAAAAAATGTTATTTTGTTCGTTGGCGATGGAATGGGCGTTGCAACAGCAACAGCGGCACGGATTCTACGTGGACAACGGTTGGGTAAGCGCGGTGAAGACCATGAACTAGCCTGGGACACGTTCCCGGCTGTTGCATTAGCTAAGGTATGTTGGATAGAAAAGAATTAAAGCGCTCATCTTCATATTGAGAGCCTTAGTGTTTACTATTTGGAATACAGATCGTGATTCTCAACAATATTCAGATTGTAAGAGGATTATTAAACAGTTTCTCTCGTTCTAGCTCGATATAATTCAATTTGTCTGAATTTCAATATAGTTCCACTATTGATTGCGATGGTAATTTTCTAATGTTAAGACGATTTAACTCGATATTCCTTTGTCGAGGCTTAATTGAAGTAAAACGATTGAAAAACAGTGGGGAATTTCCAATTTTCAATAGTCAATAATTTCGAAAATTAAGACAATTTTTAGCGCAAACTTTTTCAACGTTTTCAAATACCTGAATTATTGAAACAATAAACTAATATTGAACTAGTGCTTTCCAATTTTGGCAAATGAAAGGAATTTATTTTTATTGAAACTGCGAGATTTCATGCGAGTAATATAAAGAAACACTACTCTATCGAAATGAGCACAATTTTTCATCAAGTTCGTACATATTTGTGTTTGTGATCGTTGAAATTGCCAATATTTTCAAAAGTTACCCCCCATTGGCTTTGAATAATCAAAAGAAGCATCTCTGTAACATCATGTTTAGATAGTGCTCAATTTTCTTTTAACTTATGTCTTCCTTTATAAATTACAAAACGAACACCACAATATCATAAGTTTTAACTGCAACAACAACAAGAATTATTGTCTATTTTGTGAAATATTTTCGTCGACAAAACATAAAGTGAATGCATAATTAAATCTACATTTCATTGTCTTTTGATGGCTGTTGAAACTACACCAAAATATTTAGCAACGTCTTTACGAATAAGTCAAATTTACAAAAGCAACATTTTTGCTAATTAACTTCAAAAACCATTCGATTTTTTTTATCAACGTAAAGAAAATGAATCTCTAGTTTTATGTTAGTAGATTTGACGACAACTTTAGTTAGTTCAGTTCGAATGTCGACCCATTTATCTTATCACATGCTAAAGATCAACACCCGGCGCATCCACCATTTCTCAACGTTATATACAATCAGGACAAGATGACGTTTAAAGTTACTTCAGAATTGTAAAATAATCAAACAATATGATCGATCTACAATCGAAATTTTATACAAAACGAATCGTCGGCGATCGATCAAAACCGGGTCTAAAGCGATCAGAAAAAGGTTCATTTTTCTCAATATTTTTCTTTTGCGAACAAACGAGGGTGAGAAAACGCTACAGAAGAATACCGCAGGGTGATTTTGATGAGAATAGTTCGTATTTATGTCAGGTAGTGATTCCGCAGACTATTTTTCGATTCTATTGGCGTCCGACCTCGATTTTATTCAAACCGACCCCTTGGTGGGCTCGAGATGGACGTTTCCACTATGCGTATATTCGATGAGGAAATGGGTTCGTTTGTACGCTAGTAGATTTGACAACTAGTTCTCCCTTTGCATCTACCGGGGTGCTGAACTAAAAGCATATACAGCCGTAGATTGTAGTTTTTCGATCATCGAGAATGAGCGTATAAAATTAAAATGCCAAATCCTTCGCCTCCTGTGTCAATCATTGTCTATTAACACCAATTTAGTATCAATCAAACTAATGCTGCTCAACATTGAAATGCAAGATCCTTCGCCTCCCTATCACGATTATTATAAATGTTAAAATACTTCAAAATATTAACAGCCTTGTATATTTAACGCTGTTTTATTACAACGCTGTTTTGAAATGAAGAGGGCTTAAAATTTTAATCCCTCGCCCAGCTGGAGCGTTTTCGCATTTAATATTGTCGGAGTATTTAAAATGGAGTAAATTCTAATGAATTTGATTTGTTGCAGACGTACAATATGGATGCACAAATTGGTGAATCGTCAGCTTGTGCAACGGCTCTAATGTGTGGCGTCAAAACTAACTTCGAAACGGTCGGTTTGGACGCCCGTGGTCGTTTCGAGAATTGCTTCTCCAGTTTTTCATCGCGTGTCTCATCATTAATCGATTGGGCACAAGAATCAGGTATCAATTGAAATTATCGTTACAACTAACGAACACCTACTGTCTTGTTGTTAGAATTAAATTAGAAGTTTATTGAAAGACTAATCACAAGTCTGATCGGTGTGAATTCGATGGATCAGCTTGTTTGTTATCGTATCTGTTGATTTCGATTTTAACTCGACTAATTGCAAAAACTACGGTTTATACTATTTAAAATTTGATCGTTTTTGTTTCTAATTTCAATCGGCGTGCAATACAAACGAGATCTCATTGGAATTGTGACAGGATTCACAAATAAGCCTCTTCGGGGTGTTTTTTTTTTGAATTTCTCTTGATTAATTTGCACAGCGTAAAAAAATATCAATTTGTGCATTTCATGATAACTAAAATTTATACCACCGTCTATCTCAACGTTACTATTATTATAACATGAAATAATCTAACGCTGCTTGTTATCATCACCTTAATCAACTGTGCTTTTACCACTGGAGAGTAAATGAGAATTGTGTGGTTAATTCTTTAGGCTTTCGCCCAATATTAGAGTGTAACATTAACGTAATGACGGTCCACGTATCAAAATTAACGTGTTTTTTTGCTCTCTGCTCGTCGTCGTTGTCTTTATCGTAAAATTTGGTAGATATAATAGACGAGTTGTGGTGTTCACGAATCTACCATCTGGTAGATAACGATCGAACATTAGTTGGGGCTGCTCTATTTGAATTCAGATTTATGCCGGCCATTCGGTTTTTTCGTTGTCGATTATCTATTAAGTCCCAGCTCTAGTAGAAGATTTACACAATTATTATACAGATTCATAGTTAAAAATAAGTCCAAATAGTCGAAGAGAGAACATTTTGATAAAATTTGGGCTGCGATTTGTTTTTCATCTGTAGATTTCGAAAAAACTCAAAGAATATTCTCGGAGAATGATCGTGTTAAAATTAAATAGTGACTAGTCATTCGCCTCCCTATTTGTCGTAAAATAGTATTTTTATAATATTGGGTAAGCGCTTGTGTTACCGGATTTGTTTGTTAAAGAAACCCTTATCACTCAATAAAATACAAGCCTGGCTGATAATAGATAAAGTCAAACATTGCATTGTTTTTCTTTAAATAAATAAACATTGAATAGTTTCAATAGTCTACGCCAATGATTTTCAAAGTTTCTTGCAAGTGTCGGTCCGGAAGTTCCTTGATAGGCCCTTCAGTGTTAATAGTCTTAATAAAGGGAACAGATCTTATGTGTCTTGGGTGAGAAATTATTCTTTCTATACCCATAAAATGACCCTTCGGGGCAATAGGGACTCTCGACTATTGGTTTCGAAATTGATACTAAACTAATGAGAACAGACAAAGAGGCGGAGGCGAAGGATTCTTACATTAAAAAGTTTCCTGTTCGTCCTTGACCGAACCGACTGTTGAAAATCTCCGATTAGACTACTGTCAATAACAGGGAGGCGAAGGATTGGTCGATTTATGCGTGTAGTTGGTTGATAAAAATAGTGACCGATGAGCTACGTGGTCAAACTTTTACTATAATCTCCTATATATGCTCAAAATATTCATCGATTTGCTCTTCAACGTGGTATACAGAATCGAAAAAGAATAGTCGAATTAGAATTGAATATGTATGAATTTGAGGTCGTCGTGTTGGATACTAGAGGCTAAAAAAACACAGCCTAGATTATTGGATTATGGTAACAAGCACGTCTATTGAATCCGGATCATATTCAAATTGCCATCAACATTAGAACGTTTACGGATTAAATTACGTACAAAACTATAGAAGGGAAGATTATAAAAATGTTGTAAATTTGTTTAATACTTCAACAAAATTGATAATTTTTCAATTAACTTGAAAATTACGAAAACTATAAGTTGTAGTTTTATGATACGCTATTGTGTTCTGAATTTCTGTGAAGTTTCTTGGAAAATTTCCGAACAATAGTTGGAAAACTAGTAGGACTAGAATAGGGTTGTCTATTATATTATCAATCCAATTGAACAACATTGATTTTGTGGAATGTTCGGTGCTATTATAGCTCTTTATAGATATTTGCCTTTCGAATAGTTAAATGCCTTTGAGGCACTTTAATGGAGTAGTAGATACTATCCGAAACAAAATTCAACACTATTTAGACGTTGTCTAGTTCGATCCCTTCGATTCTACTATCGCTTTTGAGTATGTAATCGAAATTCGAACAATATAACCAGAATAGTTGAGGGATTTATTGGTGGTGCGCATTCACCATTTTATATCTCCCAGACACACACAAATTCCCCCTGAGTGGCTTCATTATAAATTATAATTTATAAAATTTCGTAACAAACAGAATTCTAAAATACATTGAAACCACTGAAAGCTTTTAAATATTTATACAAGATTTGATCAAAGACGGATTACTAAATTGTTTCAAATTATATAGACTTGCAAATCTCCAAATTCCTTGTAGAAAACTAAAAGGATTATTAATTAGTTCATTGTTGAGAAACGGTTTTAATAAAAATATTGATTTCCTGTTAAAACCAGCGATTTTGCACATATACAGGATGTTTTAACTTAGTTGCGATTCTTACGTAGCAATGCTACTGCTATATTTGATTTAATATAGGCAACCAATTATTAATGACTCTTACATATTAATATATATGCACACGAATAGTTGGTTGCCTATATTACATCAAATGTAGCAGTAGCACTGTTACTAGTCCTAACCCTGTTATATTGCCAATTTTATTTTATTTCTTTATCATAATTCTAGATTCTGTGATTAAAACTAAGAGACAATAGTAATATAACTTGAGCTGTCATATTTACAGTTTTTCAGAGATTTTGTGTGGCCTTGTAATTTAAAATTTCGTAGTATTTCATTAAAAAAATTCATATCCTTAAAAAGATAGCAACTGGTGAAATTTAGAATTCAAATAGCCTAAACATTCAACTTTCTAATAAGTTTCATACTTTTTCAATATCTTAGAGTATTTGGTTGCAATTAATTGTTCTTTCAGGTAATTGTCAAACTTTAATTTTTCACTCATTTTAAATGAATTTTTAATTCTTCCCATTATTAAACTGTAATAAAAGTCCATATCTTTGTTAATTTTTCAGCTGAAATGTTCAAACAATTAATCAAAAAAAAGTAAGCTTAGAAAAATGAGAACTATCACAAACGTCCATGATATTGAATATTTTACAAACTTTTTCAGCAATTTCAACAAATTTAACTTGTTTAAACATTGATTTAATTAATTATCGATTTCATGCAATTTTTTCAAAGAGAAAATTACAATTAATTAATCATTTTGATATTAATTGTGATAATTGAATTGAGAACTGTTTAAATTAATTCGTTTGTTCTACAAACGAATTAATTTAGCATAGATGACTAGATGTACAGCTTCTTGGTGCTCCTTTTAAAATATGTTAAATATTACAGTTTCATGGTTGGCTGAAAGAACAAAGCTATTTCAGTTAAACGAAATATTACAAAATTCAATAGAAAGTAAATTATTTGTGCTAATTGAATTCGAAATTTCAACCCTTTATAAACTGTAGTTTCAAAGATATGAATTTTTTAAACAAACACTACACTACACTACTACTACACTACACTACACTACTACTACACTACACTTACACTACTACTACACTATACTACACTACTACAACAATACACTAATTTGAAATTTCTGAAAAAACTGTAAGAATTATGACGTAAACCATCCAGTGTTGGTAATTTTTAGTTTTCAGATAACTCATTATATTTTAAGGGATGTATTTTTATTATTTTAGCTCTTACTGAAGTTTAGGGGGAAAATTGGGGCTGTAACGATTTTATATTTTTCAGTGATTCAAAAACTAAATAATAGACCCTTATTGGGGTTAAAGTTATAGTCGATTGTATTCAGGGTTGTTTGTAATTTTTCTGTTTTTAAAATAGTCACCCTGTAGATTTTAGGGGCGACCAAGATTCAATTATAGTCGTATGTTAGAACACACCCGGTACAATAATTCGTTTAAATTTGATTTGATTTTGGATGAAATTTGTGTTGACAGGCAAATCAACGGGGATCGTCACAAATACAAGGATAACACACGCCACCCCTGCCGCCCTTTACGGCCATTCGCCATCCCGTTATTGGGAGGATGACTCCAAAGTACCACCAGCTTCGAGGAAATCGTGCAAGGATCTGGCACGACAATTAATTGAAAACGATCCAGGCCGTAATATTAACGTGAGTTAATTCGATTATTGATTTTAACAAATATTAATTAGTGGTGGTGGTGTAGAGCAAAGGGGTAGCAATCATCAATCAAAACTTCCAACCACCCCAACCCTTCTCGACTAAGACAACTATCGAATAAAACAATTCTCCTTGTCGATTTGTGTTTGTGTGCGCCTATACGTGTATGATTTAGGGGATTTAGTGTGGTGGAGTTTAGTGTGAATTGGGGCAAAATGATGATATCGTATCAATCAATTCTGGTGTCAAATTCGAGTTGAATAAATCACGATATAGAAGAGGAAAAAGTTTACTTTCAATATACTATAAGGGTGAAATCAATTTGAATTTTCCGTGTGATGAAAGTTTGTAATATCAATGTCGAACTGTATAATTAGTCAGCGTATATAAAAATGGAAATTTTAATTTGAAAGTGAAATTGCGTTTTTCCGACGTCTAAACGAATATTTTCCAGATTTTGTACATCTACCGGGTGAAATGACGAAAAAATACCGAAATGGGGGCAGAATTGCTTCACCCACATATGTTGAGAAAATTGCCAATTTTATTTTTTTTCTACCAATTCACGTGATCAAAACAGAATTTGAAAGAGCCTTACAAGGGTGTGCTTTATTTTTTCAAATTCGCATGCAATTTTGAGTTACAGAAAGAAATGTTAGTTTTTGTATTTTTCTACAATTTTTTATATTTTTCTCCATAACTTGCCCAATATTGCTAATTTTACAATAAAATTCACACTGTAGATAGCAAATTGAAAGCGCTTTCCAAACCTCTAAGAAATTTCCCGATCGCTTTGTCAGTTTTCCGGGAAAATCGACGAAATTTCGATCCAATTTACCTTCACATTGAGCTGGCGAAAATCGCAACATTCCCGATTAAAACGATGAGCTACGAAGCTCTGAATTTGCCAAAATTTCCCCAAAGACCACCGTATAAACCCCTAAAATTTAGCTGAAACTCCCGTCTGTATTTCATCGGCTAAATTGAGAGGAAAATCACAGTGGAACACGACCTGTTTTTGATGTGTTATTAGATAACAATAGAACTGGGAAAAAAATCATGGCTATTCTCCCAATATTCCCCAATAACTATTCCAGTTGATTAATTAAAATGGTTGAAATGATATCAACCCCTATTTCGAGTAGGACAATTACGAATTGTTGTAATTCTTGTATCAATTACATAATCTGAACAGTAGTCTGGATAGATTATCGATTCTCATCTGTATTGTTGGATTTAAATGAATATCTTCTGTAATATGGTGAAATGTGACCGTAGGCTAAGAGATTAAATAAACCTCCCAATCTATCTCGTCTTGTTCGTTGCTTTATTCTAGCCAGGCACAAGTTGGGATCGTTTAGGCCCTCATTAACATTCCTTCCTTTTCCTCCCCCAAATTGTATGTGTGTGTGTATCAAGTGTTGATTTTCGGTTAGGTATTCACACGAAAAGGTTCCCCCATATGTTTAAAACTCGCTATACTTGTGTATATAATTAGAGAGAAGTTGTGTGTACAGTGTTCGTTTTGGCCTGATTTTAATATTGTCCCTCTATAAACAAATCTCAATTGGGGTCTTGACCGTTGTTTGGATCGATTTTTTGTTGATTATAACCGAAAAAAACTGAAACTAGTTCGGGAATTTTATTGTAGATATTTAGATGCAATTTCAGATAAGTTCTCAGTTTCAGTTACAATTAACTATTTCAATTCTAATCCAAAGTAGAAACTACAAATGTATTTGTTTGTAGGGAAAACAGATAAATTCCGAAAATAAAACGATAACGATTTGAAGCAAATGCACGATTCCAGATTTAGTTGCATACAGGTCTGGCAATATAACTGGAATCACTTCGCCCCATTTTCTGTACAAAAAAATCGACGAATATCGTTAGAAATTGTAAAATTTAACGAAATATATACAGAACAGGCGGTTAAAACCAAAACACTAGAAGTTTGAGGCGTTCAAGGCAAAATGTATGCTTCCGTTTGATTTGCCTGACGTGTATTTCAATTTGTACAACTGTGATTATTTGTAGTTCTTTCTAGAACAATTAGCAAACAATCAATTGTAGACATACACTACAGGCATTCGAATTAGAAACATTAAAACGAGTAAACTTATGTTCTCTTCTGTTAATTTTAGTTTTTGGTCGGGTTGCCGCCGCTGTATTTATAGCGAGTCACCTATAAAAGCGTGAATTTTCTAAATTAGTCGTAAATACCTTTGGCACGTTCAAATACCGTTTTATCCCACTCGACTCTATTTTTAAATAATTTCCAAGAGAGATTACAGTCTATTTGAAACGATTAAATGAATTAATTCGAATTTAAACACAAATTCCAGGTATTTCAAATAAAATAACCGAATTCGAATTCATCAAAAACTTCGTTAACTAATTTCTACTATCATATCTACCAATTTATACAATTAGTGTAATTATAGATAAAAAAAATCAATTGTAATGATTAATTAATTTCAATAAGATTACAGAGCACAAATAGAGATTTCTAGAATAGAATTATACAAATTTCTACCCTCTGAATTCCGAATAGTAGTCTATAAATTGACTAACATATTTGTGATTACATCGGAAATATGGGAGATTATGTTGGAAATCACGCTGATTCAATTTATTTAAGTTTTTGTAGGGTAGATTAAATGAAAAACAACCATATTAGAATAATAGGGGTGGAATTGTGGAATAAAATAAATTATAATACACGGATTTAAAAGGTATATGAATGGAAATTTATACAGACTTTTAGATTGTTTTCATCTAGGTGACAATGACAGATTTTTTTTAGATTAGTGATAACGAATCGTAATCACCCTTGTTGGAAAGTCTGTAAATATTTAGGGGCAGATTATCATGGCGTAATTTCATTGTGGATAAGATGAGTTGAGGTTAGTAAAAAAATGTATTAAGCGATAAATTTTGGAAAACTACCCAAATTTAGGAGTCTTTTAGGAAATAGATTGAAGACTCTTATACGCCCTGATAAGCGGCCTTATAAATGTCTTGTTAGAATTTGATCAGATAACAAGTCATTATTTTAGAAAATTTCCAACAAACTCAATGAATTCAATAGAAATTTTACACAAAAAAGCCGAAAATGACAGCTTTCCAATTTGATAAATCCAATTTTAAATCAAATAAGACGGGAAGTATTGATTTAAAATTGATATAAAGCCGCCCTTACACCAAAGTGAAACAATGGGGCTGTATTGAGTTTTATTCAAAATTTTGAGAGCAAAACTGGAAATAAATCGAGATTTCCAACTGTCCAAATTGGAGGCAAACTTTAGCGTAATTTTTATTTCTACAAAATTTTGAAGGCGTTATATGCACAATTTTTCGGGAAATTCACAGATCTACGGAAAATTGCTTGCAGATTTGGAAAGCCCCTGCAATTTGCTACCAAATCACGCCCATAATTCTCAATGTTAGTCGAATTATGAGGGAAAATATCGAAAATTGTAAGACTTACGATAGAGAAACATGCACCTAGATTTCCCTCAATAACTCAAAAATACATGGAATTTTTTTTAACGGAAAATATAGTTGCAAGCATCTTGAAATGCTCGTTCTAGTGCCGTTTGAGCCGTTCAAATTTATTAAAAAACCACTGAGAAATAGAGGATCGAATATTGGAAATTTTCAAAAAGATTTGGAGCTTGAGTTTTCGTGAATTGGAACAAAATTGTACGTTCAAAAATTTCCAAAAAATTACCATCTCTCAATATTAGTCTAGACGCCATTTGTGCCAAATTTGGAGAAAATCTGGTCTGTGGTTTTTGGAAAAAAATAAAATTTCACTATAGCATTGAAATCAGTCTTGACATGAGTATCTTTGGTTCAATTTAAATGTGCAGTTTTTACAAAAAAAGGCGCATTTCAATTTCAACCCCTCTAATTCCACCCTGCTCTATACGTTTATTGTTTGGTACAAGTGCAAGTTGTAAATAAACCTGAACTTTCCACAAGAAAAGATAAATCGTGCCTGTTAAGAGAACACATCCTAGTCTGAAAATCTATTCTTGTGTAGATTTCGAGGAAACATTCTTATTTATATTGGCCGGAATTTTCGTATAGAAATGGAACAATAGAAAAGTAAGCGGTTTGGCTAGTGTTACCAACAATATAACAACAACAAATTACCATATCATTATTAAAAGGCCCATAAAATTGGTACAATTGGTACAATTGTAATAAGATTATCGCGCATATACATTAATTGTATTGTGGTGGTTAATTTTATTGGATTGTCAACGGGGATGTTTTGCATATTAAATGATTTACGGTAGAACATTCGAATTCGAATCAAGATAATTATTGTTAATGTTAAACATTTCTGTATAATTTATATCGAATTACAAACGATTTTTCTGTCTATTTAGATTTTAATACAAACACATAAATCACACATGATTTTCGATGATTTACTATCAGTTTATTGATGAAAACGAAAAATTATCAATATAATGATAACAAGTAAACTTGTCGATTATTAGTAAATATCTTAATTAGAGTCTCTATATCTTATTGGAGACAAATCTCTAGAGATATGAGCAAGAGATCTAAACAAGTCTACCCCAAAGGACCTATCGGTGAAAACTGTCGAATTTGTGGTTGTGGATACAAATCAGTATGCGATTTATATAGAATACAAAAGGGCGATTCTTTAATAACCGTTATATAGGATGTCCAAGTTGAGAGTACACAGTTCTCGCTCATAATCATTAGTCGTATTTATTGTCTATTGTTTTAACGGAAGTTGCCCAAGACGAACAACACTATTGCAGTTGGCCGTGTCTAGATTTAGAGGTGTCTTAGATTACCCCATACTTAACTACTGTTTGATAACGTAGTTGTGTCCTAGCTTTATACAGACACTTGGAAAATGCACCAACAAATGTCAAATTAAGTACGACACTGCATAACCAAAGGATAGCCGACTTGTAGTGCCTCGAAGTTGCTTCCATGTCGCAGATTGATTGATGAACCGATCTACGACACTACCTGATCAAGACACAGCCAACTATACGATGAAATACCGTTGTACACCCTATAGAATAACTTCAATCGAATACCAATATTTGTCATGTAAAATTGGTAATTTTCCGCTAATATATTAATTGGCAAGAATTATTATCTGCACAAATGTTCAATAAATGTGAGTTATATTCTAAATTATCGTAAATTAATTTGTAATTATTGAAATTTATTGAGAATTATAGTTGGTATATTTGAAATGTACAGAGAACTTCAATTAGTCGATTGAAATATTCGGGATAGAGGCTCCTATTTGTTGATTATTTGAACAGTACTCGATCGGACGTATGGAGAACATGCTAGCTTAACTTTTCTATCGACCGTGTAAACATCAGACAAGATTTGAGTGGCTCAAATAGACGAGAGGAACATAAATTACATCCATCATTGGAGATCGAATCGAATTTTGTCGTATTACGAATGAAAATATACAATTTTAGGTTTTAATCAATTTTTTTTTTAGGTTTTATTGGGCGGTGGTCGTCGACACTGGTTGCCGAAAGTCGCCCACGATCCGGAACAAATGAAAGAAGAGGGCCGGCGCCTTGACGGCCGTAATCTCATCGACGACTGGGCGAGAGATAAGAAGAAACGCAGCCTCAAAGCTGAATATGTCTGGAATAAGGGCCAACTTGATGAAATTAACCCCAATGAAATCGACTATTTACTAGGTAAGTTCGTTCGGTTATTATTTTTAGGGTGGCAATAAAATTGTGTAATTATACCTGGTGCACATTTGTTTTAATGATTTTAATAGGTGGTTGTTTTTATTTTGTTTTAACCGAAAATAATTGCCAAACGGGAATTTAATGGTGAACATCTGGCGAACTACTCGAAACTCGCCGACAATTGGAAATTTATTGTTATGATCTGAATATTTCCCACATAATCAACGACAAGCCGGCTATAATTCTTCTTTTTCCATTATATACAGGGTGAGTCAAGAGAATGGGACAAGTATCCGAACTTTTGAAATTTAGTTTGACTGAACTATCCCTAGAAAATTTACAGCTGTTCTTTCACCGAACTACTACTATCAAGTATATGGGGTAATTCACCCTATTTTATTATTTTATATGAATTATTGTATATATGAGTTCTTCAGGAATATTGTAGTGTTTAAAAATTCATATCTTCAAAAATATTGCTACTAGAATATCGAAATTTGAAACTCAAATAGTCCAAACTATGTACTTTATAGAATTGAATTAAATTTCAGGGTGTAGCTGAAATCAATTTTTCTTTCAGGCTAGTTTCAAACTATAATATTTTTCTCATTTAAGCCCTATTTAAGCGCTTAGATACGAAAACATTCCTGTATCGAACTATATTAACATTCTCTATACCCAACTTATCTAATGATATTTCAGTTATTTTAAAATTTTCAGTTTCCATTGGATTTCTCCCGCCTGAAAGCGTTTAGAAACGATCGCCCATATGTTAATTATTCATCAATAATTGGCAACTGAATATTTTACAGTTGCAGGTTTTTTCAGCAATTTCAGCAAATTTTACATAAACATTGAAATATCCAGTTAATTTCAATTGTTTTTCATTTAAAAAATCTATAAATTATTAATTATGTAAATGTCAATTGTGATAATTGCATTGAAATTGTTTTGCTAAGCCTGCTTTGTTTCAATATGTTTGCTTTCAGGGGACAATATTGTTGAAATTGAAAATTTTAAATTACTGAAAAATTACTAGAGGTGGGTTTGGGGAATGATAATATAGTTAAGTATAGACTTTTGTCTATTCTCCCAAACAATTTAAAATAAATAGGATACTTCTCTTTAACAGTGGCTGAAAGAAACATTAATTTTAGTTAAGACCTGAAAATAATTCAATTTTATAAAAACTGGTTTAAAGTATATAGTTTGGGCCGGTTTCAAAATTATAGATTATATAAGCAAGCACTACAAATTCCTGAAAATTTTCAATTTTACATAGAAGAAAAATATGCAATAAAATCAAAGTGGGTTGCTCTACCCTTGATGATTGAGGTTAATAGTCCAACGAGACGTGGAAAAACAGCTGTAAAACTTTTCGATTTCGATTTTTAATGCTTAATCCTCTTGGCTCACTCTGTAAATAGTAAAATCGACACAATTAAAAGCATTAAATTTCTAACAATTCGAAATTCCTCTACAAACTTTTCAAAACTTCAACATCAGGCAATAATACGCATACAAATAGCCGAACAAACATCGCAATGACTTCCCTGAATGTTTCAGTCATTTAATGTCTGCGTTTAAAATTTAGGTCAAGCCTTTTGAAAGTTTAATACACAGGAGAGTTAAAAAAAAATAACCAACCAACCAACAAGCAACAACAACAACAACAATAACAAGATGATAATAGACAGCTTTTCGCGATGTGCCCACGATGAGGAGCCAACCGTGAAACTGGATGAAATATAATTTGAGGTGAAATTGAAATTGTTACAGCATGAAATACTTTCCAATATGGTACAATTTAGGTGTACATATTGTAGTATAAATTATAGTTAAAATGAAAATACAACAATGGACTTGTATGGCAATTTACGAGTTTAATTAAAATTTCTGCGGACTATGGCAAACTAGTTCCATTGATTTAATTTGATTCTTTTGTTTTCGTTATTTTTTTAGCATACCCAACTAAAAACTGACCTTAATTTGCTTGTACATCTTGCTCACATGATTACAATTTGAACAAAGTGTACTTTACTAGAATAGTTGTGCAAATGTATGAATATTTATACAAAATGGAAATTATTGAAATTGTACCTAGAGCACTGTCGACAATTCCGTCTGTTACAACGCTAATATTCTTGAATTTAACTCGATTATGTTGCATTGTTCAACAATTATTTCGATCATATTCGGCGAGGGTAATTCACAACGTCCGCAAAATCTCATTAACTGTACGCGGCAGGGATAGACAGGTGTTTTCCGTGCAAGAAAATTCCATTAAGGCTGTAACAAGATGTCGGGAATGATCATGAATAGTTGTTGTGTTTGTTGGAAAACTAAGAGACATATTAGTGAGTTTATTAGTTTTGTAAGGCCCTCGACGTTAATATTTCATTCGTTACAAGACATATCTCTTATTATTAGATTAAGATCTAAATCTCTTATACGTTAGCTTTGATTAAACAAACAATCAAACAACTGTTCTTCTAAATAAACAACTCGAAATTTATAAACGTTGATTAAATTACAAGCCGATAGAATATCGTTTCGATTCAACTTCTGAAATTTTCCAAAATTCAATTACTAGAAAGAGCATTCAATTTTCAAGCATTACTAGAAAGACCATTCAATTTTTGAAAATTTCGTTTGAATTTTGAGTCATAGAGGAAAATGTGGAAGCTTGTTTTTTGAACTTGAACAATGTTCAATTTGTAACAAAATTACAGATCTTGATAGTAGATTGAAGACGCTTCCCAAATTTGCAAGGAATTTTCTAATAGTTTTCCGCAGAATTAATAAAAAAGTTGATTTTCTATAATTGAAAGCTTATGCACAGAAGGAGGGCATGGCAATTTCGAGAAATCCAATTTTAGGAAATCACAACAGTCGTTTTCACATATTAACATCGGTTTGTAGAGGATTTTATAAGCGGAAATTTTTTGGAAAAAATTGGGAAAATCCGACTGCAAAGGAACAGTTTTTTCTAAAAGTAGAGAGTATAAGCCGCATAGCATGCATTCTCTATATTAGATGGAATAAACTTGAGTTGAGCCGCAGCTCTATTGAAGTTTGGCAACCTATCTTTTCTAGTAACGCAAGTTTAGCAACCTACTTAACTCAAAGTTACACTATCTGCCCCAAACAATGCCTTCTGGTATCATAACTACCTTCATAAATTAATTTAATTAAAGCTGGTCAACTTTCAGACAAACGTCTTACTTTTTCTAATGAATTTTCTAAGAATTCTCAAGAATTTCCCAAAGAAAATTACAATTTTTGGGAAGCTAAGAAAATTCTGTACCTGATGTCCATTCAAGACTATTTAGTTTAAAAGTAACTCCTAAGTTACCGAGCAATTTTTAAAATATTCAAAGGAATTATAGACTGGTTTACAGAGAACATTTAAGCAAAATTTGAACCTAGTAGTTTATCAGAAAGGCGGTCAAAAACACTTTCTTTGGACGATGTCGTAGTTCTCAAAAACGAGCTACATGTAAGGTGACTCTACATGTAGGGTGACTCTAAGATTATTCTAATATTGATTTTTTTTCGATTGTATTCCAGAAAAAATCAAAAATATCCCCATCTGTTCCAGAACAGAATGAATAAATTGAAAAAAATCAATGTCTTTGAGCCATTTTACGTACCTATCTATGTATCTAATTTTTGGAAATTGTAACCTCATCAGATGCGGCTCATTTCTGAAGATGTTGCAATTTTCATATAAGCTACGAAGCTCAAATTTCGATCAAGCGGCTCATACGAATTCACAAAATATTTTTGAATTCCTGAACGAATAATAGGACTTAAATTGTATGTGGTTCATTCTGTATAAATTTTTGTAAATTGTAGTGGAATATTGGAAAATAATAACCCAATATACCCGTTATCTTTGGAAAATTTTAGCCCAGCTTTTCCATTTTTCTAAAATTTTTCGACTTTTTCATGCTCTTCCACTATGCATGAGCCTTTAAGTAAGATATTGTACAATATCTTTCAAATTGTAAAAAACAGAGCAACTTTTCTATCAATTGTCTGGAAAATTAACAGGTGTATTGGAAAATTTCTTACAGAATTAGGAATCGCCTCCAATTTGCTGCAGGAATCTGTAATTTCATTGCAAAATTGTCGAAATTGAGAAAGAAAATACAGAAAATTATAAGAAACGACAACAAAAAGCTTACTCTTACATTTCCCTCTATAACTCGAAATTTAATCGAAGATTTCCTAAATAAAAAACGCAGTTCAATGCTTCTTGAGGTGCTCTTTCCAACTGCGCTTCAATCATGTGAATCGGTCGAAAATCGATCTTTCTGGCGCCAAATCGAAAATGATCTACGACAATCGTGCAAGTATTGACACGAATTCCAGTCGCTACATCCGAAAAAAAATCATTTCAAACTGCCAACAGGCCTCTTCTCCTACTCCCATATGGATTTCGAGGCTGATCGCGATCCAGGCCCGACAGGCGACCCGTCATTGGCCGACATGACCCGTTCGGCTCTATCCATCTTGTTGAAGAATCCCAAAGGATTCTTTCTGTTTGTCGAAGGTGAGCGCTTCTTTTAATTTTCTCTATTCGATTATTTCTTGTTTTGTTTTATTTAAACATGATTAGACACAAAAGAAAAGACATATAAACGGAATAAATTCGTACTCATTGCTTATTCATGGAAAAGTTTCCGTTTTATTTTCTGGCCATTTTCATGCCGCTCGTCACACACAAAATACAATAGAATTTAGATTGTTTGTATATGATTTAGTTTGATTGTTGTTTGGGTAAAACGGTCGACTTAACTAGAAACCTGGCACAATGATAGCCAATTTGTTAATACCGTGTGTCTCATCTAAATCTTCCTGATTATTGTAACAGTTCCTAATAATTACTGGGCGATTTTAGGAGTATTGTAAGGGTTCTTAGAGTAGTTCCCAGGGGACAATTTAGCTCTGTTATTAGACGAACATGGATTATTTAGATGGAACACTCGGTAGAATTACGAATTGTTGTTTTTTACCCGTTGCGAATGTATATTTAGGACTTCAAAAGACGTTCATGAATAAAATTCCCACCTGAGCGAATTCATTTCGCTGACAACAAAGTAGATTATTGTAGTTGATAGAAATTCAAAGTCCTGTAAGAAATTTCTAATGCAATTATATAAAGAGACATCGTTGAAAATCCAATTATCTTGATGTAGAATCTATTCAACAATACGAATTGTAATCTTTATTTTAAAAGGTGGACGCATCGATCATGCTCATCATTACAATAATGCTTATCGCGCCTTAGATGAAACACTAGCAATGGAAACAGCACTATTGGCAGCTTTGGCATTAGTAAATCCAACGGAAACACTAATTGTTGTAACCGCTGATCATTCACATGTGTTAACAATGGGTGGTCAAGCCACACCACGTGGACACCCAATTCTTGGTAAATTAACACTGTTGATTAATACGATAGTGTTTCAATAATGAAATATTCCAGGACCGGATAGTAAAGTTTCCGATGTGGACGGTCAACCGTACACAACAATACTGTATGGAAATGGGCCAGGCTATGCTACCCCGCGTATAATTCCAATGAACACGACGACAGCCACAGAGGATCGGAATCAGGTGCACGGCTCGGCTGTACCACGGCAATGGGCAACTCATGGCGGTGAAGATGTACCGGTTTATGCTCTAGGTCCGTTAGCCACAACACTCTTCACCGGTACATTCGATCAAAGTTATATACCGCACGCGATCGCTTACAGTGCTTGTTTGGGTGAACATCGGTTGCGCTGTCAAGGCTTGGAGAATTATACGGCCCCGCAAATTGGGAATTGTGTGGCACCGGAAGTGTCAAGTGTATCAGCAGCCGGGGCGCCGGTAGTTATCGCCAGTAGTGTAATGGCCGATGATGGGGCACGCAAATCCAATTGTGCAACTTCTAAACCATCAACAATACCAATCCTGTTCGGTTTAATCGGCTATTTAAGTTACTCGGGGACGTAATAGACGGAATTTAATTCGTTATTTAAACGGTTGTCAGGGTTCTCTCTACATTCGATCGGTAAGTGAGTGATTGGAAAGAAAAATTGACCGAATATTTCTGTTTACCGTGGAATAAAACTACAGAGAGAAATATAGTAAAGTAAACATAAACAGAGACAAGACTCGAAAGTATTTTCTCAATAGTGAAATTTTATAACTTGACGTTATATTGAAAAGGGCAAAAAGAACGAACAATACATTGAATAAATTCCGTAATATCGTCTCAATAATGTCAGCTATTTGTTATTAGAATTCCAAAAGATTTTTCTGTTTGTTACAAAACTATATCGCCATACAATTTCAATTGAATCTTGTAAATATTTAAATATAATTAAATGAGAAATTGTTGTTAAATCGAATATGTGCACCCTTGACGCATCAATTAAACGAATCGATCCACCACATCCCTTAAAAATCTACACAATCCCTCTGTTTATTTTTCCGAAATGTACATTTGCATTCCTATTAAAATAATTGTATCAAATCGGTGGTTTTATTTATAGAAACTACATGGACATTCCCAATTTTTCACCCTCAATTCGTACTAATCCAAGCGCAAAACGGATCGTTGAAGTAAAATTATAAGCTCCCAACAATAATCAAAAGTCTGGCATAATGTTCCATATTAAATTACGTAGAAGCCTCGTGTGCATCTATAGAACTTGGAAATTGATTTGTTCTTGTACGTTGTAAAATCAAAGTAGTTCAACAATATTAACAACTAATTTTAGCATACATTTCACAATATATCCAATTTCATTTGCCGGTAATCAAATTTTATACGAATTCCTTCGATAATTCAACAAGCAGGAATTTTCAAATTGTCACGAAATATCGGAATTTACTATTTGGAATTGTGGTAGAATTGGTGGATGCGCCGGGTTATTTGTGAAAAATTTCGGACTTTGGAAACTATCGATAAATTGTTGCAATATTCTAATTTCTAATTAAAATACAGTTTTTAAAAATAGTTTGACGAATTACAGCTCATATATCAAAAAAGTTGTTTTAAAATACTGAAATTCCTCTGAATGTTTAATGGAGAAAAAGTGTAAACTTCTCGCAGAAATTTGGGTTGGTCTCAAAAATTTCAGAAACTTCAAACTTTGTCTAAAAGTAGCAAAATTTCTCTATATTGGTCGCCAGTTTTCAGTAAATTGAAAAGTTCCTAATCGAAATAACAACGTTCTTCAAAACAGGCATTTTTTGTAGTTCTACCAAAAAGGAGGTTGGTAAGAAAATTGCAATCGCAATTCGAAAACTGGTGTCGATTTATTGAACAAAAAATCAGAAACTCAAAGATTTGCTTTCTCGAATACGATAACTGAAAAAATCGCCAGCTTTCGATAATTCCAATTAAAATATAGCAATGTTCTTCAGATGGGGCACAATTCATTATTGCTTCAACAATTCATTATATGTCCATGAATAATGAAGTTGGTTGCAACAGAAATTCGACGGTAAATGAGAGTTCTTAAATTATTTATGACAATAAACGGAAATGCTGGCTTAAAATATCGAAAGTTCTCTCTGAATTTAGAACTGTCGATAAGGAAAAAATTATAAACTTCCTGCAAATTTAAAAATCTCTTTGAATTGGATATAAGGTATTAAAATTTAAAACACTCAATACTTTTACTGAAAATATTATCGTTTCGTCTGAACTTTTCGAATTTGACACTAACTTTTGATAGATTGCCAAATTAAAATCGGAAATTTAGACAATCAGGTTATTTTCTAATATTTAACTAGCGAAATTTTCTTTAAAATACTCGAATTTGCCAACAGTCCACAAAATTGCTTCAATAGACTACGAAGACCCGATCTTTTAAATTTCTACGAACAACAAGCCTGGTAGGAAAACCAATTAGATAAATCGAAACAAGAATTTTAAAATCATATCCATTAGAAAGCAGAAATATCGAAATTTCAGATTCTCGACATAGAAAAATTACAAGCTCCCCACAAACATTTGTGCAAACTGGGAAAATTTGGTGGATTTTTGTTAAATTTCAAGTTAATCAAATTATCACCAAACCGTTGCGATACTAGTGTAATTTTCTAACTAAATTATAGCGCGAGGTACAGTTTTTCATAACTCTAATCGAGGATGAACCGAAATGAAAATTCTTTAATTATTCGTGTTGATTCAGAATATTGAAATTCTTCTCTCAATTTCAAGTATTTGATGGGTAAAAATTGAAAACTTTCTACAGTTAAATGCAGGAAGCGCGAATTTCTTGTAATGATTAGAAAATTGGTGGATGCGCCGGGCCAGTTTCACGGATTTTTAAACCGAAAACTTCATATTAAAACAGCAAATCTTGTGCGAATTTCTCAAATATATTGCTGAAAATTTGGCATTTCTTCAAATAGGGAAATTTCTAAGAGAATCCAACGATAAACGAGAATTGTCGAAATTTTTACGATAAAAAACATTTATTTGAAATTTGAATTTTAGATTCTCAACTAAATAAAACTGTAACTTTTTACAGGGAAATCTAAAGATTGCAAAAAATCATGAATCCCAAACAGCCTCTCAGAACAGCGCAATTTTGTGTGAACTTCTCGAATTTGATGCTGAAAAATTGCCAGTGTTCCCCATTGGATTATCATTCAATAGAATTTTAAATTAACAAGATCTTTTATATTTCACAAAAGATAAATATGATAGGAAAGCTGTGGCTAAAATTCTACAGTAAATCGAGACGAGAATGCTTTAAATGATTTAGAGCGCGGAAATATCGAAACTCTTGTCTAAACTTCAAATTTTCAACAGAAAAAAATTGTAAACTCTCCACAATAAATGGTAGAAAATCGCTACAAATTGTCGGATTATATTCTAAAATATCTAGCGCGATTTTTAATTAAAGCACTACTGTTCTTTTATTCTAAACTGGCTTGATAAGAAAATTACATTTCTGTGATTTTTTCACCATCTACTTCTGCTCCACCTCGAACTTCAACATTTTCAACATAGATGAGTTGACGTACTCAAATCTCAGAATGAATTACAAATTAATTGAAGTAGTTTTCATTTTAGAAATTCTACGAAGAACGCGCTCCACTTCTATTGTTTAAGTGGATGAAAAGTAAGCAAAACAAATAACGACGTAACGTTATAATGAGATTTAAAGATTATTTACAGAATAAAAACAGAAAAAATTGGAGAGTCGAATAAAATTCCACAACCGGTCACTGGAAAATTAAATACTTTATCTTAATTAAAAATAACAAGCATAATTTTTGTGTTATTCGAATATTTGAATAATTAAAACAGAAATAAATTGTGGTATAGTCCCTATAGGATTGTATTTTCAAATACAATCTATAAATATATAAAATTTATAAATGTGTGTATCGGGGATAGGCGGCAAAAGGCCAAACTCATACAAAAGGTACAAACCGTAAAACTACTCAATAGGGAATAACAATCCGTAGATGGTTTCTGAATAAAGCAACAGAAATAACGTATAGAACCCGTAAAAATTGTAGCGGGATCAAGACAAGAAAAAAACGAGAAGACGAAGAAAACGACAGTTGTAGTAAAAGTTAAATACGCATTGTGAATTCGCCATGAAACATTACGTATGCTGGAAATTGCTGATCTGGAAATCCTAAAACTTCAACATCCTAACAATATAAACTTAACATCGACGAATCCGTGTGCGGAAGAGACAAGACAAGACCAAAGGAAAAAAATACAGCCATTTACCATACGATATTGTTGAGCCGAATTCTGTACGTATCAGTGGATTGAAAGGCGTGACTTGAATTATCACAAATCCACAATCCATACAGATATATCTTTGAACAAGTAACCCCACTATAACAACAATAACAACAACAGCAGAAAGAAGATGAGAAAAATATAAATTCCGCATGTCTGTTTTGACTTATATCCCCCTTATAACGATTGAATCATTCGTCTTTTTTATAGGTTTCGAAATCGAACGGAATCTATGACTGGAAAAAGTTGAAATTTTATTAACAACAAGCGAAACTGAAACTCAACTCTTTCTATTGTTGTAGTCAATAAAAAAAACGAAATTCTCGATCGTCATCGAAAAAGTTACAGATAAGTTACAGGAAGACAACGGGAAATGGTGTAGTATCCCCAATTTTTTCGTTTACTCTTCAAACAGGGCCGGCTCGTGGACTATTAAAAAATGTAGCTTAAGACAAATCCTACTACTTTGTGAGTGATTCGAGAAATATCTTCAGAAATTGAAGCTGCATCTCTCGAGATCATTTTAATAAAATTTGAACCTCAGTTTATCGGGAAATTGGTCAAAAAACGCTTTTGGGGCAATGTCGCAATTTTCATCAATCAGCAACACACATAAAACGACTTGCGATATTATCCAAACAAAGTTTGTGATGAGCTCAAAATATTTTTCGAAACATTCACCAGTTTATGGGGTTCATCTGCTGAAAGGTCCATTCTGTGGGAACAAAAACAAAATCTGCACTCGGGGATCTTTCAAAAATGATCCCGTAGTCAATCAAATTTGTTGAAAATTATCCCAAAACTTGTTAAAATTTGTTTCAATATTGAAAATTAATTGACTAAAAATTGCTTTAAAATGTACTAAAATGGATCTGAAATTTTCGAAAATTTTCATCAAAAAGTGCTTCTTCCATTGAATTTTGCTATTAGAGCTTTCTATTTTTGTCCACAATCAGAACAAAAAGTCGTTTAAAAATTGAGTGTTTCAAGATCTGGATCGAAATACTCGAATTCCCCTCAAAAGCTCAAAGACGTATTTGGTGAGTAATTCGAAATATCGTTGAGAATTCTTTGGGGAATCCCACGAGAACATTTTAGCAAGTATCCGAACTCGTAGCTCATTGGGAAGTCGGTCAAAAACCCTATTTTTAAACAATCAACTGCACCTATAAAACGGCTGAGTGACCCAAAAATCCCCAACAGTTGTTTCGAATAGTAATGAAAATTGTCCAAAACAAAGTTATCCTCCCGTAGATCCTCAAAATATTTTTCAAATTGCTTAACAACTATTGGATTTATCTTTAAATTGTAAACTTTTGAACAAAACTGAAAATGTCTCAAAATCTGGACTAAAAAATGATCCAGCAGCCGAATTTGCTTAAAACTTGTTGAAATCCGGGTGAAGACTGAAAATTACTGTCAAATATCAAGATTTCCTAAAATAGGTACACGAATATTTAGAAATCTAGGCTTAAATTTGAAAATTTCCGTCAAATATTGGTTAAAATTTCAAAAACTGATGGTTGATGCTGAGAGTCATGGAAATGTGTCAAAAGCCTGGAAATTTCCCTCAAACAAACATTAAAGAATAAAATATCTAAAAATGCAGATGTATATCCGAAAATCTCTCCACAAGCAATCTAAATTGTTAAAATTATAATAATTCTCGATGTTGATAGCGAAATTCAATAGAAATTGACAATTTAACACGCAACATTTTTGCTCCGGGCGGCATTTTCTGTTACTCCCGCCCTGTTCAAGCGGTAATGATACCGACTAGACTTCAAAGCTGAAATCGGCAATTTTCATTCAATATTAAAAACTTCAGCAACTCAACGATGGATCAAACTCGAGTACAACTTTCAAATCTACTGCGCCAATTAGAGACTTCGTTAATTAGCCCCCATTTTTCCCGATGCCAATAATTCATCGTTGTTCCGTGTGTTTTTCGGACACAATTCTAATGTAATAGAATGATAAACGATTTGAATGTGTGTTGTGCCATTGTTGCTGTTGTCGTTACATTTGGAGGGTTTGCGACAGGTATCCGTTGGGGAATTATTTTCTTTAATAATCGATAATTTGACATAGATGAATGTTGTATAGTTAGTCATAGTAGATATGGCATACGCACAAAAAAAACGATCAGCTCCTCACATTTATTATATTGGAAGTTAACAATTAATCAAAAAAGAAGATGCTTTTTTACGGAGCGATCTTCCGAACAATCTCCTGTTGAATTATCAGCCAAAAACACGCTCAACAACAACAACAACGGGACATTTTATAAAGTCTCTAATTCTCAACTATTTCCGAAGCTTTCAAATTAATATTAATGACGGCATTTTAAAATAATCATAACTACAGTATAGAGAAGGATGCTGGAAACCTATCTATCTTTAATCTTTTCAAAATTAACAAAACTGAAAGCTGAAAGATTCATTTGCGCTATCACCGGTTGCAATCTTAATTTAAAACCTGAAATCAGCTCCACGGAATCGCTTGTTTGTGTTGATAACATTTTAAAAAAATATACAGCTACACTAGGCCTATTTTATCGTGTTCTAGATCAAAAGGAAGCCTTAAAGAGTACAAGTAGTTATACAAGGTGTCTCAATTTCGTAAGCATTTAGATTTATAGTAGTTGGCTGTATTGTAGATTGACTCATAGTTAACTAAATATGATATTTGTATTCTTCAAGTGTATGAATCAATCTAGGACAACTGAGAGATATTGTTGTGCCACGCTATTCCTCTTCGCAGTAGCCTACGACTTTGTGAACGTAGGGCAGCTTTTTGATTCTATAATCTGCATTACCGACAATTTGTTGAAACAAAGAGTTGTCGATAATGCAGATTGTTAAGCTGAAACAAGAAGCTGACCTACGTTTGTAAAGTCATAGGCTACTGCGAAGAGGAATAGCGTGGCACAGCAATAAAATAAGACACTCTGTATAACGCTATTTAATTTTACAGTTGTCCATTCCTTTGACACAAATTCATTCATACTTGACCAAATATAATGCCATTTTACCACAAAGTTGGCAATGATTTTGCTTGTTTTTCATTAACAAATTGACATTAGTTAACGAATTTGTTAATGAAAAACAAGCAAAATCGCTGCCAGCTTTGCGGTAAAATAACGTTATACATTCCGAATATTTACAATGTGAAGTTAAAGTAGTAAACGTCCCAGATTATTCTTGAAGAAATATTACAAAAATTTATTATCCTTATTGCTTATAAGGAACACTCTAAAATACCTAAAATAAGACACCCTGTATATATTAGATTTTATAGCTGGCTAGGTATTTTCATCAAATGCGACATTTGTTGGCGAATTTCTCAATGAAAAACAAGCAAAATCACCACCAACTTTGTGACGAAATAAACCTTGAATATTAAAGTGGAATATTAAAGCGATTTGGGCGTTATTGAATGATCCCATCCAGATCAAAAACTAATAATTGGCGATTTTTAAACCGTTATAAAGGCGTCAGTTGTATTAGATCGATAATTCGGTATAATGGTCGGTGTGTTAGAAAGTAGTAGAAATCTGACAAAACGAACGGCTCTACGTTCGGAACAAAAGGTTGAAATGGTGCAATACTTGCAGTTAAAACTCCAACAAGCACATATTCTGTTGTTAAAGGTCTATAGTGATAGAATTTATTGCCTTCACATGCAGACAAAAATCCGATTTTTATCACTTGCAAATCCACCATCGATATTGAGAGATCCTTGTTCGATTTACGAATAATTAAACTTGTCGGGATTGTAAACATCGGGAATTTAATTTGTTTTAAATGGCGGTAATTGACAATTTGAATTTTGTAGAATTATAAAAGAACAAATACTCTTATAACAGATTTGTGTTAATAAATGTCTATAGTTTGGATGGTGTAGCGATAATAAATCACCGTCTGTCGTTGTTCGACTGGTGAAAATGTTAGTGACAAATAACACCTTTAGTGTGGAAGCTCTCTTGTTCGTTTTCTCTTCAACAACGTTGCTCGTTGTCGAAGAACTGCCAACTGTACGACCTTAATTAATCTAAAACTATATCAGTGGTGATTTTCGTGTAGAAACGATAAGAGTAATGGGCTCACCCATGTATTGTCAATATTGTTAGTACTGTACTGTTTGTTAGTCTACAACAATACAGATCTTGATGATGAATACAACCTAATGGTTGGGTTATAACCGCAATTTCTAACAGTAATTACCGAATAGAATGAAACTGTTCATCAAACTGTTTACACACTAATTTAAAGGCGATGTAGTGGCCGTTTACTATGTTTATAGTTTCGCATTTCTAATCTTTACGTTAACTAACTATCGATAAAAGTAACATCAAGTTTAATTAGAAACATCGGACTTTATAGACTTGTGCCGCATAGAAATTACAACCGTTGCAAGTTTTCCGGTGAAGAACTGGAATGAGAAGACTGGCGCATCCGCCAAAATTCGCTTATAACCGAATTTTTGGCTATGTTTAATGAAATTCGATAAATTCAATAAAAATTTCTAAATAGCTCGAATAAGCTTTAAAGCATTTGAAAATTATATTCCAACCATATTTGATAAAGTCTATTTTGAAACTGATTACTTTAAATTGACCATTCTGCCAAAAAATCGTTGAATTATTGCTCGTAGTTTCAAATTAGTTGAAATTTTCAGCTATAAGGATTGTAAGAAAGTGCGACAAGAATTCCTGCGCATCCACCAAAATTAGCCCTAACTTATTTTCAGTTAAATTTCTAGTTAATTTTCATGCAAATTTCACATAATTTCCCGTAGTTTAGCACAATTTAACAACTAATCCTTCAATTATCTTTGGAAAAATAGTTTTACAACATGGCTTTAAACTGGAAAACTCCAATAATTTGAAATTATAATCGATTTTTTCTGATAGCGGATTTAATTTTGTTGAAAGTTTTAAATAATTTTACTTGAAATTTACTGATAAATCGCTTAAAAACTACAAAATAAAACTTCAACAGGTCGTAGAGCAAAATTTCATCAATCTGATACTGTTAGACTGAAACAAAGAAACTGACACAAACACATCAATTTTCTTACAATTAAGTCATTTTTATTGGAAATTCCAAATGAAATTCGTTAATTTTTATAAAAATTGCAAAACAAGATCAAAATAAATTTTAAATATATGAAAATTATATTCCTAATTAGTCTCATTTAAAACTGAAAAAACTGAATAAAGCTCTTTAGAAATCGTTGAATTATCGCTCCAAGAATAGCTTAAAATCTTTTCAACATAGCAAATTAGGCAAATTTTTCAGTTACACGGGTTGAAAGAGAGCTGTCGAGAATTTTAGTGCATCCACCAAATTTTGCTCATTATCGTGAGCTAATTTTGGTGAATAGTTTTTGGTATAATTATCTAATAAATCAGCTAAAAACTAGCTAATTAATCTTTGAATTATCGCAAAAATAACCATAATCGTGGCTAAGGCTTCGAAATTTAATCCCAAATATGGTCGCAGTTAGGAACCGCTGTCTCAATAATATAGTGAAGATTGTCAATAATCTAATCAATTGCGGTTTTAATCCTAATTTTATTGAGTTTTTAATTATTTTTAGCTATAGATCGGTTAAAAATTGCAAAATAAAGCCTTAACGAGCTGTAGAGTAACTTAAAAAGAACATAATTTTCATCATGATTGATTGTTTAATAACTTAATCTTAATAACATGGAGAAGATCCCTAAATTACTCTTCTTATTTGTCCAAGTTACTTAAGGTATTTATAATTACTGAAATTGTCAAGCTGAAATAAAATATTATATTCGAGTAACTTCAAATAGTTGATTTTTTTTCAATTTTCTTGTAAATTTCACCGAAATCTCCTAATAGACCCCAATTAGGATTGGCAATACAAAATTTTGTCAACAATAGAGAAAAACATGGACTATCCTTCTAAGTTGACCTAAATACTAGAAAATAATCCAAAATTATACCGAAGCTCGATTATTTTACTCTTCCCAATCGATTGGAAAATTAATAACCCGGCGCATCCACCAAAGTCAACACCAAGCTCAGCGCTATGGTAGAATTTCTTTTAATTTTAAATGAAAATTTTCTAAATAAACATCACGGAAACAAACAGGAACGATGATCAAAAGACTCCCCGTACAGGGTTTACTTATTTATTTATTATTTTGATGTCTTTTTCATTGTTTCAAAGTGTTAAAACTAGCTTTGATCGTCCACTATGCAGTCTAGACATTTAATTAAGAACAACTCACGGCCTTATAAAACGTATATACTTCAATGAATTTAATTTACTAGACAAGCTACAATACCCTCTAATTACAGGTGAAATACACGACTTTGGGATCAAAAATTCCGAGTAATAATACCATCAAACAGATAATCCTTATAATTAATTAAACCAACAGTATAGATTTTGATTAAACAAAGCTCCATATTCTAATTAGCGGCCGGTTTTATGTGTGTATGAGGGTTAAAGAATCGACAAACAATCAAAATCTAGCTTATTATCGAGCAAAGAAGCTTTGATTTTAATCGGGACGAGGTCAAAGCACACACATAATGAAAGTCTAAACATAATCTCCAATATTAATTGAATACCTCCGCACAATAAATCTACGAATCGGACCACTTAATTAAGCTGGATAACGCTGTACAGTTCTTGTTAATTTCAACGAAAATCCACATAAATCATTACAAAAGTCGATCGATTTGTTGGGTGTATCTTCACAATTTTATTGGGCTTTAAGCTTCGAATAGAATCTGTCACTGATTTACCCGCTTAATGCGCGTTTTCAATGAGGTGGGTTTATTTAAGAGCAACAACAACGCCGTTAATCTTACATCAACGTTCACAAACACGCCGGACTCGACAAACTGTGAATTTTCTATAGACTTTGAATCATTGTGATTGTTGAAATTGATAAATCTCGGAATCATATTTCCCAGAATTTGACAAAGGGGAATCTATTAAAAAATTCTGTCAGTTGTAAACCAGTTAGGATCAATCGTACATGTCAATATCAGAATAAATCGTGCAGTTGGGCATTAGAAATGTTGCTTTTAAGGCTCGCGTTTCTTGTTGTCGTCAATATCGAATAAATCCCATTTGCATTCATATCTAATTCGATTCGAATTGCCAACTTGTTGTAAAGTTATAAACAGTAATCCCGTGTGTATTTATCTCTATGCACCGATTCAACTATATCGAAAATTCGTTTGATATATTGCAACTTCAAAGTTAATACAAATATACGAATACGGTGTGTAATATCAATGTTTGAATTGTCAGAAATTCAATTATCTGTCCTTTGTAAACATACAGTCCGTTCAATATTTATCGTTTATATGGGTGTATGGACATAAGAAAGCTAGTCGTATTAAGGCCTCTAGGCGAAACTCAACTTTTCGTTGTTGAATTCGATTTCAATCTAAGAAATGTCGACAACTAGCACCCGATTCGAGTGTGGATTGCTACTTTTTCCATTCAAAAACGAACGACAAAACTACCCGAACGAGATGGTTTATTAGATTAAAAACCACACAAAATAATCGAAAACAACATAAACTATTGAGTACAACTCAATTGAACTTGATAATATTGGCTTTATTCGCGTAATCCACTTTAAATCAGATTTTATTCTGGTAATAGAGTCAATTTTGTTTTAAAATGGAGTTTCCCGGACGCTACAAACTGATTTTTAAAACAACTTAAACACGGTAATTGCAGGTAAATCCTGCAAGACACTAGAACTCAAACATCTCGAAAATAATAAAAGATAACCAAATGATGAATATTTCAATCGATTTTAAGTGCAATCCTTCATCTTTGTAGCTACATGGTTTAAAAAAAATCGGCCTAATTTCCTGGAAATTCTGAAAAATATAGTTTTTGAAAATAAACAGATAATTTCAATAAAATAATAATAAATATAATAAAATTAAATGGAATTTATATGACTAGATAGACAAAAGTTGACTGTACAATTGGGCGTTATCAGATTTCCAATTGTCTTTTCCGTTTTGTCGAAAATCGCATCTAAAGTGGCCTATTTTTTGCGTCAGTTAAATATAATCATCAATCAATGTGGTCGACTAGAAAGCGCCGTAAAAAAGATAAGATATTTGGCGACAACCGGTTTTGTTTCAAATAAATTGTCCGCTTTTCAATAGATTCTTAATGATCGAGCCCTTGGAATTGCTGCAATGGGTTTCAACGGATAATTAAAAATTCAGAAATCTATCCGACCGTTAAACGCCGACGAAAACCGTTCGCCTTTTCAATGGTTTTAATTGGAAAAGAAAAATATTCGGCGGTAAAGTCGAACAATATTCGTTCCACTAAGAGAATTTAATAAATACGTTCGGTATTATTATTTGATTTCTTTCACTCGCATTCGAACGGTTGTAAAAATACCTGCCCCCGTTTATATTATTCAAATATGAAATAACGATCATGCTAGAATTGATAATTTCTTGGTACGGTTCCAATGCGAAATCGCTTGAATTACGGCCAAAGTTTGGCCCCGTTTAAAACCGATTCAAATCTAATTGAAATTGATTGAAGTAGAAGAGGAGTTTCGTAGATTTCGCTAGTTTCACAAAATTGTCTTTGACGAAAATAAAATTGCAAATTTCAAATTGAAACAGCACGAAATTCACCAAATATAAAACGGAAAAATCAAATTCCAACCGCAATAGAGAGTCGTGTGTTTACGTACGAGGCGGTGGATTCGATTAAATTCACACTTAGTTTAATGAACGGCTGTAAATTGCAATTAATCCGCACCGATTTCGGACAAAATCAACATTAGTTGGATATCTGCACATGGTAGTCGACAAATTTCAATTACTCCAAATTGTCGTTCAACTGCGATAAAATTTCCATGAAGCGCACAAGTATTCAAAAAAAAATAGACGATCTAATCCTATTTAATTTTACAATAACGACGTAATTTTCGTGTAGATCTTGATACTCTTGTAAAGAAACGGTTATAATTACGTTCAACTCAACGAGAATGTTTACAAGACTCTTGTTGTTTTTGCAAATAAACTTTAATTGGTGTAGTTTAAAGTAAAAGAGTTGCACATAAATTCTTTGAAGATTATCTAGAAGAATTCACGTTGTTCTCGACAAAACGTGCTAAAAACGTCCACAAAAATGCACAAACTTGTCGAAAATTCAGCACAGTTGGCACAATAACTCATCAACGTGTAGAAAAACTTAACCCTAATATAGACGGTTAAACAGTGTTAAAATAACACTTCGACTGTAATTCAACTCCTCAACGTGTAGAAACAGCTAACTGACTAGAGTTTAGATTAAAATCTAAACCGCTAAACAGTGCTGAAACAGCACTTATACCATGTAAAAAAATCAACTGGCTTTAATTTAAACGGTTAAATAGTGCTAAAACATCACTTGTATTTATTTTAAAATTGTTATTTAAATGCACATTTGTTCATCGTACGTGCTCTACAAGCCTTTGCTTGTAATTTGTCGTTCATTACTGATTAAAAAACCAAACAAAATGTTAAATTTAACTACAATAATTCATCAACGTGTAGAAGAAGGTCTTAAAAGATGCTTGAACAATGCTAAAACAACACTTGAACTCATCAGAACGAATTGTGGGTCTAATCTAGACGGTCGAATAGTGCTAACACAACACTTCTGTCTAGTTTGAAAATTGTTATTTTAATGCATTGAATTCATTCATTGTACGTGCTCTACAAACGATTGTTTGTAATTTATAGTTCGTGACTGATTAAAAATCAAACAAAACTATAACTCATCAACGTGTAGAAAAAATTAACTGTTTCTAATTTACACGGTCAAGTAGTGCTAAAACAACACTTGGTTCTAATCTAGACAATAACGAAGCGCTGAAACAACACTTATATTGCAATTAAACAACGTGTAGTAAAGTGGAGCTGGACTAACATTTGTGTCTAGATTAAAAATCGTTATTGAAATACACATTCATTTATCGTACGATTGCTTGTAATATGTCGCCCGTTACTGATTAAAAAATCAAACAAAACCCTAAATTTAACACGAAAATAATTAAATTACGTCCGGGAATTTTTTGTAAATCCGGGATTTTGTTTACAAATCTACCCCGGGCGCATTCACCAAAATTAATCCACGAAACATTCGTGTTATTTTTCGAATGTGTGTGTATGCACGCACACCCCTAAATTGCCCTACAAAAATTAGTTGCAGTTAATTATTAAATGTAGTGCTATCGATTATAGTTAGGGGGAAACTTTTGTAATTCTCGACTGTTCAACGAATAACGCGTAAAATCCATTAGATAGACACGAGAATTGCCCGATTATTGGGAGTTAAGAACGGTTAATATACCGGAATCATCAAAGTTTTATCGATAATTGTTCAATTGAGAAACTATTTATGTTGTGAGTGTTAAGAACGGATAAAACTAGCTGAAATTCGACTATTCAAGTAGTAACGAATTAGAATGTAGCGACACGTCCACCAAAATAACAATTTTGATTGTCTACCATTGTTGCTACCATTGTTGTCCGGCGCCTCCACCAAAATTGCTACAATTAATCTTATAATTTTAAAATTTTTCTCTAACTAAATTTCCATCAACAAGATTCATTAAAAAAGAGTAGACGCCTGTAATGTGAACACTTGCAACTAACTAACACTGTCCGCATTAGGCAGGTTTTCTGATATTTGAAAGGTTTGAGACGGAAACGTGGCGTGGGCTTCCACCAAAATTGCGTTTTTTCGTGAACAAATAAATAAAATTGTAGAAAAACAGGAAACCTGTACATTTTGAACGCTTGATTACTACCTCAGTGTATCTTCATTAAAGAGATTTCACAATATTTGAGAGCAATACTACAATGCAACAATCACTATTTATTCTATTCAAAAACTAACACGATTCCGTTTTTAGCATAAGTTGAGCTTTCAGCTTATCCAGTTTCAATCCAGATTTAAATCGGATTTCACGTCTCATCATCCCCCCAAAAAAAAACAAAAAATCCAATCGAACGTAACTGAAACAAGATTCTTGAAAGACAATACATTTATCCGATTTAATTCAATGTACAAAAGACACAACGGAAAAAGGGTGAATTAGAAATTTTTAAAAAGACGAATAATTCGTGTTAGTGGAGTAAATTTAATTTAAAGCAGTACACATTTTATGGCACCATTTCAAGTAACTGGGGAGTCATTGTGGACGGGCCGGCTAGTTTATGGCTAACAAGAAAAACTTTATAATACCTGAGAAAAGTGCCAAATATTGGATAGCGGTAGTAATAACTCGACAATGGATACTGTGTGCCAAGAATTCTTTTTATTAGATGGCGACACAACAAAAGGACGTAATACCGTTGAGGATTCGATCGATTCGTCGTATTGTTAGAAGTTCCGAATTGAGCACAGTTTTCTGGAAACACGCTATTGCATCCAGTTTGAAAAATTCGTTATTTTCGCTGAAAAAACACCACCTCTAGCAACATATAAATTCAAATCGTCTGTTAGAATTTAGCTATATTGGAGGGTCATCATATTTATAAATATGCGTTGAGTGTTAAATTTCGCCAGATATTGGCATTATAACAACAATTCATGTTTTCTTTCATTACGAATTTATAAAATTTGTAATCGATACGGATTGAAAATTTAATCAAATAAACAATTTTCATATGCTATTATTGGATCAACAACAATACAATTCTGGATAATTCAGAATTGTTATTCGTATCGTAATAAAACGACAATTTCAACTCGTATGAATTCCATTGTATTTAAAATGACACAACTTTGATTTGGAAATAAGTTAATCCACTTAACGTCAGACGTTGTGTTTGTTTGAAACCGGACTGGCGCTTTCACCGAAATTACTATCGATATTTATTGATTTTGTACAAGAAACAGACACAATTCTACCCTGAACGTGAGGGTATTAAAAAAGCAATCCAGCCTAAAGAAGGCTGTTTCCATTAGACAGGTTTTAGTGTACAAGAAAAAATTGCAGTACAAATTTGCCAAGCAAACACCTAAACTGTATTTTTTCCCGTCGAATTTAACCATCAGAATTTCTATTGAAAGTATTTGTAAAGAAGAGGAAACCTTACATTTTGAACACTTGATTACTGAATGTGTTCACATTACAAAAGTTTCAGAATTGACATGTGAATTCCCCGGCGCCTCCACCAAAATTGCAACTGTTACTTGTATCAAAATAACCAAGTTTCTCTATCAAAATTTGCAGTTTGTAATGAAAGAGACTTCACCTCTGTAATGTAAAACATTGTAAATACTCGACAGTGTCCATATTAGAGAGTATAAATAGAAAATTCCCTAGCGCCTCCACCAAAATTGTTACGACTACTATTTCAATTATATCCAACAAGTTTCTTTACAAAACGGCCTTACTCTTAGCTTTATAATAAAAAGAAATGTGAACACTTGTTTAAACATAAGACACCTCTATAATGTGACTATGTCGTCTATATCAGACAAGTTTTACTGTATTTGAAAGAATTGAGATATACAATTATTCGGCGCCTCCACCAAAATTGACATATTCTCAAGTTTTTTTCTAAAAGAATGTGTATGGTTGATATTTATGCGAATAGAGTGGATCCTTGGAATATGAAAACTTACGAATAATTAACACTGTCCATCTTAGACAGGTTCTTACTGTTTTCAAACGAATTGAGACTTAAAATTAACAAACATTAGAGCTGCTACAGTTTTCATATTAGTTTCTAATAGGACACTAGTTAAATGTGAATATTTCGTCCACATTACGCAGGTTTTCCGGCATTTCAAAGTATTAAAATGGAAAATCATTTCTATTAAAATTCTAATACTTACCAAGTTTATCCGTAAAAAGTTCACAATTAGAGATCAATAATGTAATTGTTACTTACAAATGTCCACATTATAGAGGTTTTATTATAATTCACCGAAGAGCAATTTTGAGGATAACAATTTAGTGATTTATTTTGGTTGAATTATCAATGTTGCAATTAGTAGAAGTGGCATTTCGACTAGATTTTCTCCCTTTACTGTTCTTTTTTCGTCTCATTCGTAGATGGTGGTAGGTCGATTATAGTTAATCGAATTTATTTCAGTCGACTTGCCTACAATAAATTTGAAATGACAGTTATATATAACCGGGAATTTATCAATAATTTCTTGTTTACATGTCAGATATGCCGAATCCAATTTGATGTGGTACAAATTGTAAGGATTTGAAATATAGTGGATATAATAATTGAAGATAATCGACTAATTTGTGTGTAACAATAATCCTTGTTTGAATGTATTGTGTTGAAAACGTTAATTAGAACAACTAAATACAATATTCAATTGTTTTGAAAAATAAATGAATAACGCTACTTATCTTCTGTTTGTTATCCGTCTACTAATTGAAATAGAAGGAAAATAGCAACAGTAATATCAACAACAACAAAGAAGATTAATCTGTCTTGTTATTTCGGTAATATTAAAACCGGTGAAAGAAAATACTTGTAGAAAATTTCATTTTATATTAAAATAGCATGAGAAATTGCCCTGAGCATATGTTTAAACATGCAAAAATTTCCAGTTAAAATCATTCGAAATCTATCCGAGTTTCTAATCAAATCCGACAACGAAAAAACGAGACGTTGAAAAATTGACAAAGTCCTCTACGAATCGATTCTTTGCCATTAATTTCGTCCGACTGCCACCGGGGGACGAGATTAATTATAATCGAATTGATTTGAATTTTAATCGAACAATCGGCCAGAATAAAGAAATCCATTTTTTTCGTTATTCTTAACGGAATTTGTAAAAGCTGAAATTGTTACGGCGGCCAGAAAGAGAAATTCATTGTGTTATAAAGTTAACGAGGCGTAAATGTGCGAACAAACCAACCCGTACGGATGTGTCACTGGGGCCAATATAATAAAATCGTTGAATCATCTATTCTGGAAATGCACACAAAAGAACCGAACTACCTAGAAGAAGTATAATCATTCTTATTCATAATTCTAGCGACGTAACATAAATAAACAATTAAAAAGAATAACAACAGAAACTTCCTTAGGTATAATTCCATAAATTTCGCTGAAATAATCAACGAATTGTTATTTATGTTTGGTAGAACAATATTGTTGTTATCGACCTCCTCAAAATGGACAAAATTATTAGTTACTGTACTGAAATTTTGAAAAAAATGACTTATATCTGTCTAATAAAATAACAAACATTTTTAAAATGATAATAGAAACAATATTGGTGGAGGCGCCGGGCAATTATCTATCACAATTCTTTGAAATACAGTAAAACCTGCCTAATGTGGACAATATAGTCAAGTTGAATTAAAACGTATTTTGTAAGTGTAGAAATTTTGGTGTCGGTTGATTTAAACAATGCAAAACAATAAAAACCTCTCTAATATAGACAACATGTGCTCACATTACAAAGGTTTACTATCTTTATACAAATACAAATAATAAAAATTCTACTGGAGAAAAATTAAGAATTACAGCAATTTTGGTGGAGGCGCCGGGCAATTTTACGTTCTAATTCTTTTAATTACATTAAAACCTGTATAATGCGGACAAATTCAACTACGCAGCAGCTAAACCGCATTGTAGAGGTAAATTATTTTTTCAAAATGTTTAATTGTAATCTTCTAATGAGATAACTTGATAAGAATTTGGAAAATTACAACAGAAACAATAATGATGGAGATACATTGGGATTTTCTATCGCAATTCTTTAAATTACAGTGAAACCTGTCTAGTGCGGACAAATTCACAATTCTTTAAATCACTGGCAATAATGCCAGAATAACTAGAAATATTTAGGTGGAACAGGCGGTAATAACTTGTAAAAGCCCCCAAAATAAAATAGAATCGATAAAAATCGAATTGATTCTATCAATCAGTATCAAATCAAATCAAATATTTCCTAAATTTCACCCCCAATATTGTTCGGGTTTATTAAATCCGTGCAAAATAATCTACAGGCGTCCTTTATAGCAAAATTGCATATTATGCCACTTATGTATAGCTGGAACTTTGTAGCGTATTGGAAAGTTGACGAAAAACCACTTGATCTGGCAATTTCGCGATTTTCACCAAACGAATATGCACGTAAAACGATCAAGAATGACTAGAAGAAGGAAAAAAGCCACTTCAAGAGAAAAATAATGCATAAATGATAATGGGAAATGAAATCATCGACATCAGAGGGCAAATTAGTCCGATTTTTCCAAATTCTTAGACAGAAAACGAAAAAAAAACGACTTTAAAGGATCTTCTAATCATTGCGCATTCGATTCGCGATATTATCAGATTGAACCGGTTTTTCCCCAATTCGCTAATGAGCTACGGAGTTCAAATGTCGCTACAAATCCTGAACTTTTTTAAATCGTCCGGTAATTAATCAAAATTATGAACGAAATAAAATCAAATCGAATCAAATGAAACAATATTTGCAAAATTTCACCCCCAATATTGCTATTTCGGGTTCATTAAATCCATGCAAAATAATCAACTGGCGTCCGTTATAGCTTGCGCAATATTCCAGGTGTGGTTTTCTCTGCTTCTCTTCCAGATTCCTTATTATTATTATTATTACACTAATCCACCCCATAATATCCCGGAATAATAAAAAATATACAGAGAAAAAGCTCGAGAAAACTTCCCTTGTTGTTATATTCAGTCTGTTTCGACAAGAAACTTTCACTGCATCAGAAACACATCAGGATTATTTGCATAAACAACAACAACAACAGTTTGTGAATATAAAACGACCCCTTTAAAGTTGTGCGATTAATCGATAGGGGTAAATTGTTTGCTGATATTCAACGAAAAATTGTAATTCTAGCCGGTGTTATTCTAATAATTATTATAAAGTTGGTGTAAGTTTTCTTAATTAACCATTTAGAATTGTTGTAGTGGATTTAGTTTTTGAGCGGCGACAATGGGGAATTTCGTTGGGATTCTTTGAATATTTTATAAGTTTCGGGAATTTCCAATTAGGATTCATCAAGACTCGGTGCTTCTATTGTGGAACTGGCTTTATAATGCTAGTGTTCTATCAAAAAACCCAAAGATTTTCGCTATAATCGGAATTGTTCGTGAATTGGAAACTATTAAATTGTTCGTGATGAATTTTTAATTGAAAATTCTTGTAATTACAAGTAGAATTCGAGAAATTCCCCAATGTATGAAAGTTTTTCGTTAAACAAAATTAGACTTGAGTCGGCTGGAAAAAACCGCCTCGGATTTAAGGGCTTAGATTGCGAAATGTTCGGGGAAAAAACCAGCCCTCTATGGACCATATCGATATTTAAACCGAATGGAAAAACACGGGATTAATTAGAAAAGTTTCCTATTAATCGGAAAACTCGAGCAACATACCAGCTAAATTGACTTATTGCAATGTAAATTGACGTTAAATAACAACACCAAACAAGCTGTCTCAGGTAGAATTCGATAAGACCGTAGTTTAACACGTTTTAATACCGTACTCTTCGAGGTAATCTCACGTTTTATTATCGTTACCCAAAAAAGAAATGTCCCGTTAACACGTGATAATAACCAACATAAAAACGGGTAATTTTAAAATCGCAAATTCGTATCGATTATTGAAGTGAAAATAAATCACCCACGGCCAAATTCCACATATAAACAAATTCGATTTTTATTGTTAAGCCGTTATCTGCAGTTCCGCTTCATATACAAATACCGCTGGACTAGAATAGGCGAGATTCGCGATAAAAAAGGCCATCGTTTTATAAAAATAAAGGACATAAAGGAATACACGAAGCTTATTTTCCGTTCAAATCCAACACATTTGAGAAAATGTCGTATATTCATGGTGGCACACACAAAAAAACACGAGAATATTCCCGGGTAAAGAGAAAAGTCGTAATGTGGCAAGAGTAATGTGTGCCAACTTATAAATGAAATTGTCTGGAAGTTGTTCTGGGGTAATAAAACGACAGCTTTGATGTTGTGCCTGTGTTAGGCGCGAATTTTTTCGTTTCATTGCTGTTAAATAAGAACAATTTCAATTAAAATTCTCATTAAGTTTCTATTAGCAATATTTTCTAATATATCGAGCTTCTAGTTTTAATTACCAGGCGATTCCAAAAATATTCCAAGGATTTGTAGAGGACAATTAGGCAAAATCGTAGCTTTTTGGGAAATTAACGAAAAACCGCTCCAATCCAACAATGTCGCGATTTTAACCAACTGAATATGCACGTAAAACGATCAAGAACGACTAGAAGAGCAATTAACTTATTTTTCTAAGATTTAGTAATGAAAAATGGGGAAACACTAGTCATTTATTGTTGGAAGGTAATAAACAGTTTTTCCCGACTTTCTAATGAGCTACGGAGCTCTGATTTTGCTAAAATCTTTCTAATCAAATAGTCTACAAATTCTTACAATATTTTGCAAATCGTTTTTAACGGGAGTTACTATAGGGCTTAGAAACAATAAATTCTTTTTAACGATAAGAAATCTGAGAATATGCAACGATATCAAATTGTACTAGATTAGGACTGTTTCTGTTATTGTTGTGATACGTAACATCATAATAATATTCTTTATTTCCTCAATTTCCCACAATAAGATATAGAAAAAATCAACAACATTGAAGATATATTCGTGTAATCTACCTTTATGGACTGAAAGACATAATGTTTGCCTTATCTGGCAATACATTCTGTAACTATACGGTTTACAAGCTGGCATGGAATGAATTTAAAATGAAATCAAGTAAATTGTGGGAGTTTAAACAAAAAGAAAAACCAACCTTGTAGTACATGGACGATAATTTACCGAGATTTATTTCAAAGTGAACGACAAATGTTTGTCTGCCAAATATTGTAAAAACCGTAATTTTGGTAGAAATCTTCTAAATCGTAACAATTTATAAAGTAGAAATCGTACAGAATTGTTGTAATTCTTTCAAGAAATTGTCAAATTTGCGTTCATTAATTGTAAGAGTAATAAACTTCAATATAGAGTAATTTGTAGAATCGATCCATCCACTTATCTGTTAGACGAACTTGAATTACCAACGTTGTCTGTGATGAAACTAGTCTGGCGCCTTCGCCAAAATTACCATCAACATTTATCAGTCTACAGGGACTCAGATTTTTAACCCTAATTCAACGTTTGCAGGCTTTAAATCGGTCGATTCAAACCGGGTCTAATTTAGAGAAATAACCAGCAACATTTTGAAGAGACGACTAATTTTAACTAATTTTCGGATAGAATCCTACAAATTGAGCTAAAAATAAACGTTCGATTGTAAATTCCCCAAAGTTGTGTTAGTTTCAAGTTTGAATTTGTAATTTTATTTGTGAGAAGAGCAATTCGGCGGCTCTACCCAAATTCTCGATTATTGATTCTACATTGTTAATATATTTGATCCGTGTCTAAAGATTTATTCACAGCCTCTAATTCTAATAAACACACATCATCCTATATTGATACAATCCTAGAACTGTCTTTGGCAATCCCTCAAATTATTTTGAAAAACAGTAATTTCAGTAAATTTCAACCTGAAAGAAGCCTAATCTTTGTACAATTCTGGCACGTAATCAAAACGAACACTTAAATGTGGGATTTTTTAATAAACGGCTATAAACTTTGAGATTTGGAACGAATTTTTTACTTTTATCCCATTTTGCGCTTTTTTGGAAAATTTTAGAGAATTTTGTTTATAATTTGGTATCCCTGTGGAAAATCCTGCCTGTTTTAAAAATCGATTATCTAGTTGAAAAGTAAGAACTTGAGTAATTGTGCTTCTACATATTTTCAAATCTTGCCAACTATGCAAAAATAAATTACCCTCTGTTAAAAATGGCGCAGAAACATTAATTTCCACAATATTTTTTATATTAAAACAATTCTATTACGGTTTATTCGCAAAAATTAACCGGCGCCTCCACCAAAATTGTTGTCGACATTTATCTTTACAAAACTAAGTTTTTAAAATCTAGTTTTACGTTTATAAGTTTCAATTCGATCGATTTAACTAACAAATTTAAGAATACAAATAATTTGAGCTCATTTGAACTAAATACAAAGATTCCGGTTACAAAAATTGAAAATTTTATGCAAAGAAATCTATAAGGGAAATACAAATTTTTGGTTTGTTAATGTCAGACCTTAATTTATAGTTTTATTGAAAAGCGCCTCCACCATAATTTTCGATTATTAATTCTACATGGACTAAAATGTTTAATCCTCATCCACTAAATTCTACTAAAGACATATTATTCTGCATTGACACGATCATAATTGATGGAAATTCCTTGGAAATCCATTAATCCCTATTGAAGAGCAACAATTTTAGTAAATTTCAACGTGAAAGAATCCTGAGTACAATTCTCGAAAGGGACCTAAACGAATAATGAGCACTACAAGAATTGAGCTACTTGTTCTTTAAAACTCTCAATTCATTATTTATTTGGAAAATAAGAATCGATAACGTTGCTATCTACAAAGAAACTGGTGTATTTATGAACAGAATAAAAGAAAGCAATTCTAACAATAAACGTTCATTATTAACTTGACTTTATAGTATTATTTTGGTCATACCCTTAGAAAACTACCCCAATTTACTAACAATAAGATTTCTAACCTCAGTACTATCTAAAATTTGTACTATTTTCTGAAAATTTTGAATAAAATGATTTATCTTAGCCTAAAAATAGATAAAAATTGAGAAACATACTTACTTGAGCAAATTTATAAAAGTAAAGTTACAAATTTAGGGGAATTTGGTTATACAGTTGTGCCAATTCAAAATTTCTAATATCCCTGATAGAGATAGAAAATATAACAAAAACTTTCCTGATCCTTAGAGTTAGACCTACCCTAAATATTTCCACCTTTAAAAATAATGCAGAAATATTAACTTCCGACATTTAGGCGCGCAAAAGTATAATAAAGTTTTATTTAGAATAATTTCCTGGCGCCTCCACCAAAATTGCCATTTACAACTCTACAAGAACGTAATTTAACGTTTACAGGTTTCAATTCGATTTGTTCCTAAAATTGGGTCCCATTTATCTAAATTACAAGCGAAATTTGAGCCAAATTTCGATCGAAATTACCTAAAGTATAAAATCCAAGTCGATCTGCTAACTGATAGTGCTCATTATTATCAAGAATTGCCTCAGAGAAGTTTACAAACCGAACTAAAATCACAATTTCAGTCGCATTTAAAAAATCGATGAAGAAGCACAAATTCACTCGCAAAATTACAATTTAACACTAAGACGCCTTAATCTTACGCTTGGTAAGCAGAAATTTAATCGTGAATTCTCCAAATTAGTGTCACATTCAAGTCTTAATTCCCGAGTATTGATTCCACATAGGCTAAAATGTTTGATCCTCGTCTAGAGATTTATTCACGGCCTCTAATTCAACTAAAGACACATCATTCTGCACCGATACGATCTTAGAACTGTGTCTAATTGACGAAAATTCGTTGTAAAGCCCTATCGAAAAGCAACAATTTCAGTAAATTTCAGCCTGAAAGTAGCCTAACTTTGTACAATTCTCGAACAAGACCAATTTTTTCTACGTTGTGCAATTTTTTTGAAGAAAATTCAATTCTTAACAATTTACTATTTAGTTAAGAAATAAGAACTAATCGTGTTGCTATATATCTCGAAATATTACCAACTTTGTAAGAATAAATAACCCCAAATGTTTCCACTGAAAAAATGAACTTCCATACTATTTTTGATATAAAAACGGGTCTGTTTCCGCTTATAGAGTTCTATTTGTAGCGGCGCCTCCACCAAATTTACAGCCATTCTCTTAATTATTGTTTGAAAAAAATTTTAAACTAAATACGCTCTGAAAACTCATTACAGCCGCCAAATAATCTACTGTTTAAACATACCAACAACGGAAATAAACAAATAAACATTATTTTGTTGTATATACAATCTACTGTAACATCCTGAAATTTAATAAAATGTCTGAAAACAACACTGAAATTCTGTTTCAACAGTAGTAAACGAATTTTTGTGTGTCATCGTCGTCGCCGTTGTTATTCTATTCCCTTTTATTTTTAACAATAAACAATACTGGAGATAATTTGAAATAGCAGCAATAACAACAACAACAAAGAGAAAACAAATACAATCGCAACATGTCAGACATTTAAAAATGTTTTGTGAAGGGTAACAAAACAACAAAGCACCAACCAATGAACCGTTCAAACTGTTAGCGATGGAATTGAATTGGTTGAAGACGAAGACGAGGAAGAAGAGGAAGATTCGCAACATCAATGAAACTATCCGAAAATCTTGTTCTATCGAAGAAATAACGCCAATTTTGCTACTATAAAGATCGATTAGAGATTGATATAATAGACAATGGGGTACAATTAATAATCGCAAGGTTATTATGATAAACTGTTATGTTCCAGTACACAATTTGCGGTTATCTATTGACTAGAAATGTTAACTATGCAAATTATAATAAAGCAATTTCAATAGAAGATTAGAATAGTTGAGATTACATTAAATTAACATTACAGCATTAGAAATCTTGATTTATTAATAACTTTCGCTTTAACTTTGATTAATTATCGTAAATTAAAGCGATTAATTAACATTAAATAATGTTGAATCGATAAAAAAATTAACACAAATCAATTAATACAACAGCCCGAAAACAATTTGAATTATTAATAAGAGGATTTCGACTGAAGAAACTCCGTTAAATTAACTTGTAAATAATTTATTTTCAAATCATTCATTGGGGATTATACTGTAATAATATTGATAATCGTCGGCTATTAATTATTCCTTTAGACCAATGCAATGTCTATTTACCATGCCCTTTACTAGTTTGGTCTATGTATAGTTCAGTATGTTTAATTGACTGAAAACACATAGCATCAATCGTTTTCAAATCCAAGCTGAAATCTGCGAAACACACACAATATAAACATAAATCGACTACGGTTACAATAAACTTCAAAGCGTGATCTGTTTTCGAATTGTACCAAACGATTAATTTGCGGTCGAAATTTGACAATAATTAGATCAAAATTGGCGCAAATCGATCAATTTTTCATCACTTTTCCGATTTCATTTTCATACGCTAATGTTTGTAAAATCATTAGAATTATCTCCATCTAATGATCGGCAAATAACAAGAAAAAATTGATGTTTTCAGGGGCAAGTGGGGCAAAATTTGAACTGAAACTCAACTCCCATCAAAACTTACACAATTCAATGGCAAAACTAATAATCAAGTACCAAATTCCGAAATCTAAGTTGAAATTCCGTTTGAATGGTCTCGTTTTCATAGCTTAAAAGCCGAATTCGTTTATAATTAAGAATTTAAAGCGAAAATGTCCTTAAAAACGCCTAAACTGAACTTTAAAAAAATAAATAATTCAATTCAATTAGAAAAATTTAATTTGATCACAATTTAAGCGAAAACTCGAAATTCTTCTTACGAAACCATTAAATTATCAAAAACTTAACAACGGAATTCGCCAAATTAGGTGCAAAAATCGGGCAAAATTTACTGAAAAACTTGTTCAAAACTGAGAATTCAGAAAGAAAATGTCTTTCAAAACTGACTAAAGTCACAACTCTCATAATAAATATAAATCCAGTTCGGTTACAATAAACTTAATCTGTTCACTTGCCATTAATTTGCGGTCGAAACTCAACGATATTTAGGCGAAAATCGTGGGAAATCGATCAATTTTCGAATTTTATGTTCATATAAATATCTGTGCGATTGTCAGTGCTATTTCTGTTGAAGAATTCGATAGGAATTGATATTTTCAGGCTCTAGCACAGCAAAATTTAAGCGTAAACTCAACTCCATTAAAGCATCGAAAGCTTACAAAATTTAATGGCAAAGATCGCTGAATAATTGGGCACAAAAGCTCTTCAAAATGAAGAATTCAAATCTTTCCATTAACAACAAGATTGACTAAGAAATCTAAAATCTGAGTTAAGAATGAGCTTAAATTTCGTTTAAATGGTAACGAATAGCGTATTTATCGTCTTATTTTTATTTATAATTGAGAATTTAAAACAAAAACGTTAAAACTGACCCTTTTTCCAAAAAAAAAGTTTTGAAATGGTTCATTCAATAAAGCTGCCTTTAGAAAATTTTAATTTGTGCTAAATCTGACCTTCTAGCAATAAAATTCATTGAGATACTCATAATTATGTAGAAAAAGTTCTTAGAATGTAAATTTTAGTAATTAAAAACCGTTTAATATTCTAAAACCTAATTCTGTTTCAATAATAACGAATTTGTCGCATTTCGTGGCTTGAAAAACGGAAATTTAAAGAAGGAATGTGTTAAAAAATTGACTAAAAGTGAAGATCCAGTTCTCGAATTGACGAATAGCAGACAAAATAAACATGAATCGAGTTCGATTTTGAAATGGTGGCAAACCATTAATTTTCAGTCAAAATTCAGTAGAGTAGCAAATCGATGGAGTGGCAATCAATTTTTCATCAATTCGTCTTCGAGTATTAAAGATTAACGATAACACTTCCCCATAGCCGCTAGAAATTTATTCGCATATTCTAATTCAAAAACAAAATTCACTAAAAACTAGTCATTTACGACGAAATTGAAACTCATGTCTCTATAATTTTCATCATTTTACAATTTCCAGAAAAGTTAGTATTTGAAAAACAGATTTCTTTAAAATTTTAATCAAAAATTCAACCCAAAGACTCAATTTCCAATGATTTGTTCCATTAACGGATTGAATTCAAAGCGTCTAAATTTAGTTTTTAAAGCAAAATTCGCTAGTAAACGTGGACTTTCATCAGTTCAAGAATAAACTAGCGAAGTGATCTGTTTCAATTAATTTACAGTTGAAATTCGGCGAAAAATCAACTGAATCCCGATAGGAATCGATGAGTTTTCGACGATCGCGCCTCCGCATATTATTTAAAGATTAACGATAAAATCGCTTACAATTCTTTCTTGTTGTATGATTGATGATGATTGTCCTGGATCTGACAATAGATTTAATTGGACAGAATTTCCAATTGATTCTCCAATCGATAATTTCACAATTTTATCGATTTTCAACTCGAAACTTGACCGAATTTCCCATCAACATCCACCATCGATTCGGCTAATTCGTCAATTGAATTTGTTGTAAATAATAGAAGTAAATTGGATTAAATTCCGTTATTAAGTTAATAAAATCGTCGCTCACAAAACTGATATGACATTGTGCCTGTTAGAAAATACAACAATAGACTGTTGTATATTATTTTCGTCGTTTAATAAATTCATAAATTCTAAAGCATAAACTGTTGTATATACGGTGTAAAAGGATTGGTTAACTTAATAAACCGGTAGGAAACACATATACAAATGAATAATAGAAGATAATCGGCGTATTACAAAAGCCAAAATCAAATTAAAGTCCAGTGTGGACGACAAAGGAAATGGATTCAAATTTCCACATTTGCATCGTTCGTACGAAAATCGGGGAAATTCTACTGCGAGAAAAAACAATGACTCCCGTCTGGACACAACAACAATACAAAAGGTTGGAAAAGTTGCAAATTAAATAAAACCACATCGAAGAGAAAAGTCCCGAAGTCAAATAGCCAACAACCGACGATTTTGGCCATAGAACGGGCGATCCCTAGGGAACACTTGAGGATCGATCCTTACCGATACTGATTGTTGCCGTTGTCTCGCCTCGAAAAGGCGATTTCGCTTTTCCTCTACACGACACAGTGATAGACTCGATTTTACACCGTGCTATTTTTGGTAATCCATTCATAACAATTTAACGATGCCGAAGGAAGTCAATGCATATCAATTTTATTGTTGAAAAAGAGGCATTTTAGAACGAAATTCCCCTTTAACGCTACACAATTTAGAAGAGAATTCTTCTAATTAATTCGATAACATTGCAACTCTTAAGTTTGTTTCTATTAGTGTAATTGCGGTTAATTCTCGTTAGTGTAATAATAGAATCGTCCACTATTCTATTGTGGTGTTGCTTTGAAAAATTGAAGTTATAAAGGAGCCCCATCAGTACACTAATTACAGTTTTTCTTCGATCCCTCTGTTTGCTTCCCTTTTAATAAAAATGAATAAGTCGAGAAATATCGAGTTTAACACGAATCTCTGTCTTTATTTTATAATAAATTCAATATAAACATATCTCTATCGTCGTTCCACTTGTTTGTTTATTCGAATTAAACTTCATACTCATATTCCATTAAAACATAATAGAGAGTTTGATGAATTGAGTTTCAGTTCATAGAAAAGTTTTAATTCATTTCCTCTAGCATCAAATAGGAATTTTTGGTCTAATTTTATAATTTTTTTTCTGTTTTATTTTTAATTTAAATGAACAACCACTAGAATAACAGCAAAAGTTCTTAAGGGGCTTTCTACAATTATTGAATCGAGTTTAGTGCAATAAGGAAATTCTAAAGGCTACGGATATTTAGTTTTCGCTAAACTACAAAAGTAAGAAGTAAAAGTCAACAAATTAAGTCCATTAGAGTCGAATTGGATTGTTTATTTAATTGGCTTTAATTAGCGAAATTCCACCAATAGATCTACTGAGATTTTGTCAACACAAAATACGAAAAACAAGGCTAGCTTCCCTATCAAAATACGTTAGAGTAGGGAAATTGTAGAGAATTTCTTGAATATCTCAACAATAACAACAACGACAAAACGTCCTTTACTTTGTTACACATCCTTATTCAAGTGGTTCTTGTTATAAAGTTCTCTATACGATCCGCTAACGAGACTACCATAAGATCAAAACTCTTCAAAAACGTACACAACAACCATTATTAATGATGTCGTTTTCCTTATTATGCTACTCGGTTATTTTTCACAACAGAAATATTGAATTCACAAATTCTATTTCTATATCTCCAATGTTTCAGTCAATATCGAATATGTCGCTAATTTATTGTAAAATTTGTAATTTTCATATTTACCGCCGAATTTATCTAGTGATTTTTTTAGTAACTAAAACTACACTAAATCAGTGGCGGTAAATTTAAAAATTCAATTGCTAATTCAACACATTTAAATGGCGATTCGTGAATTTCGACTATTCCGTTTCGAATAAATCGAAAAATTGAAGACAACCGGCTTCCCAAAATTCTATAATCGAAATATTTTTGGGTTATTTATCGTAATAGATAACTGGATTCAAGAGTTTTTGACTGCGAAATAACAAATGAAACATCAAATTTAAACGCGCCAAATTTGAATCGTAATCAATAGTGATTTCGTTGTTAATTAATTGTGAAATATATTCGATTTGTTGAAAATAAGTTTAAAACGATCCAATTGAGATTTAGGGTTTTCCCCCGATTAAAACTGATATAACGAGTGAAATTTGTAACTTTTATATACAGGATGTCTGAAGTACCCAGGGAAGTGGTTATTTTTCCGATATTCGTACAAGAGCCTGGTGAAATCGCGGGATGTTTTAAATGGCTTGAGTTAGCGTCAATTGAAACATTCCTTTCGTGAAAAATTTCTAAAACTTTACAATTATTGAAACGTAAACACATGGGATTATTATAAAGTAGAATTTCACTATTAAATCGATCCAGATTTTCTAATTTTTTGAATATTCAGTCAAAACTAATCAAAATAATGCAAAAATTAACACTGACTCGAACAACACAACAGCAGAATGCAGTTGGCTAGAGTAACATTGATCAAATTTGGAACTGTAAGGTTAGAAATTTGGGGGAATTCGGTGGCAACCCAAATTTTGGATAGAAATTGTGTGTCCACAAAAAGTGGGTCGGTAAGAAAAATCCCCATTGTTAGGACCTAATTTCTAACCTTACGTGTATTCATTGTGGGCTGTTGAAATATTTTGGGAAATTAGCGAATGTTTGTGGTTTTATTTAAAAAAAAATTGAAATTTTCGATTTTCCTTCCAAAGCAGACACCTGATAAAAATCGCTATAAAACAGATAAAAAGAACTAAACTCTGATATTCACCAATATCAAGTAGTAATTAACTAATCTAACAAACTTTTAATGAGAATTTCTAACAAAAATTCTATTGAATTATTAATTTTTTTGGTGTTATTACGATAACAATTGGTATTTTTAGATTTTCGACCAGAAATTCGCTCACAATAGACTCGCTAATAATAAAATATTAAGTCGAGATAATCAACGATATTTACTCAACACTCTAGCGTAATTTATCTGATAAGACTTATCAAAAACATTTTAGTGTGCCCGCAGTTATGTTAAAATAGTTACACAATTTTCGTCGTTTGGAAACAAAAAATAACGACAATCACAGGAATTATTATGAATAGATCAAATAATTTTAGAATAATTGTAATTTTAGTTCATAAATTGCGAGTAATCGTCTACTTTTAGTTGTTTTATTGTTAAATAAGAGTGAATTATGGCTGTGATCTATCATTGTCCAAGTGATAAACGCTTATTGTGCTCCTGGTCGGGATATGCGAACGATATTGAACAGCATTTTAACGAGATGCATCGCGATCTTTTATATTACACGAACACAGTTGATGTTAATTTGAACCAATCAACTGATAATAAATTGATAGTTTACAATAAGAATATTTATTTATTACAACTTAGTATTGTCGGCGATTTATTGTGTTTTAAATTGCGCTATTTAGGCGATAATGAAGCCGCATCGAAGATGATGTACGATTTGGTGATCAATGTCGAGAACTCCATCTTCGTACCGGTATCGAATCGGGACCAATGGACGATGAATTTGGCGACTTTACAGAAATACCACACCAACATCGATACGATCATCTGTACGATTTCGATCCACCAATTCGTTAATCGCAAGAATTCCGCGCAATATTACGATACGATCGATTTGGACGATGTCGAATTGAGGTATATGCGAGCATTGCGTCTGGTTGAGAACAAAATCGAGCAATTGAACGAGTCGAGTTCGGATATTTTGGATAATGTGAGTCAGATTAATTGGTCGATATTGGAAGACCCGAAACGGTTGCGATTGACCAGCCAGGAGAGTTATCGCGAGTCGCTCGATAGTTACGATAATCATTGTGGCGATGATGGAGTGCACGCGTGTTTTATTTGCCATAAAGATATGCTACCACCAATCTATCTGTGCAGTAATGGTCATAATGTTTGTGTAAATTGTCGGCAATTATTGTGTACTTGTAATGGTCAAATTACAAATATACGGAATATAGAAGAGGAGAATTATAGCCGGACACATCAGCATCCTTGTCGGTATTCAACGAACGGCTGTATGGAGCGTTTATATTACAATGAATTACGTTCGCATGAGACTAAATGTTATTTTTGTAAATACAAATGTCCAATTAATAACTGCAATTACGAAGAGAAATACCAACAATTCATACAACATCTGAAAATCCACCACAGCAGTATTCGAATTATTAACAACAATACCAACTACGATTTCCCGAAAGACACGGAATTCTTTGTGGTCCATCGCGATAAAGGCATCTTCTATTGTCGTTCGGAAACTAACGACGACACGTACACCTGGCTGGCGGCGTTCTGCGGCCCCAAAGATCGCCGTTTCTTCTGCGAATTGCGCTTCAAGAACAGCCGCCTTAATGACCCACTGTTCCTGAAGAATCGCGACCACAATATCTACGAATTGGTGCGGACGAAATTCGCGTTGAAGAAGATGAAGGTGAAGGAGAAGAACGCCGTTTTGACCATCACCAGTTTCGACTAATTCACCGCAATCAAACAAATTAATTAGACTCGTATACCTGTTTATTTATAGATTGTGGGAAATGAGTTGACGTAATCCCAACAATAACGATAACGAATAGGTGCAATTTTGCTTTTATCTAACAATAATTGTGGCAATTTATAGTTGAAATAAAGTGTCTGTTGAAGGAATTCGGTTGATTTTATTCGAATGAAACGCGCAAATTGTTAATTCGTCAATTTACACAAATTGTTTATCATTAAAACAAAAAAAAAACGTTAAATTTCTCGATTCATACAAAAATTACCAAGGTTTTCGATGTGAGTATAGCAAATTTACAATTTTCGTTTTAAATTATCTTTATTTAGAACAATTCGATTAAAAATTCGACCTTTTCGACGTATTTTAATCTCGCCTAATTCTACAAATTTATCGTTGAAATAACCTTGGCACTAGTTATATTGCCGGTTCAATTGCCATTTGTGCGATTTTCTAATCAACTTTTTCTATTGTAATCGTGGGAAATTATTGACATAATTGTTGTTGTATTGTATTGGAGAATTGTTTCGAAATTTTATCGATAATCGGCCGGTTTCGGTTTTCTTTACGTTTGTGTTGGGCAATTCACGGATGCGTCATGTGTCTTAAGGTGTGAACACACGAATGTGCGTGCGACATTAATTTGGCTAAACTGGATCACGATTCGGGTTCAGAGGATTGTTTCGGAATCCCCAAAGGAGAAAATGTCTAGTTTTATCAATTTGTTGTTTCGAATTAATGAGTTTTTCGGCCGAAATTTCGAAGTAAATTTGCTCTAAATTATCAAAACTAGACAATTTAAACTCCACACAACTAGGTATGGAGATTTTATTTATTTGAAACTTAGATTTCTAATTTTGAGTCCATCTTTCGACTAATTTATATCCGAAATTATCGATGTTTTGGCTTGTTGGTACTGAATCGATGATTTTTCTTAGAATTTACCTCAAATGCTGGAGTAAATTGGCCCTAAATTTCCAGAAAACGTACTAAATTGTTTAAAGTAGACCATTTGGACCGATTTATTAGTTTTTTCAGGAGAATTTTCAGCTTCAAAATCTGATTGGATTCACATTTTTTTGATACTGAATAGGCGAAACCTTTGGAAGTTTAGATCAAAATTTAGACCGTTTTAATTCCCCCAACTATGGAACGAAACATTAAGACTTATTCTCGATTATTAGCCCGATTGGTAAATTTTCTAATTTGAAAGAAGGCTCAATAGTCTGGATTTTTAGCCCAATTTGGGGCCTAAATCGTCAATTTTTCACCCAAATCGCTTTAGATACTTCCAACAAATGTTTGCCTCAAATCATCGGTTCTTAACCAATTGAATTCTTACCAATTTTGAGACCAAATTTCTTTGGCTAAACTGGAGCACAGATGGGGTTCAGAGGATTGTTTCGGAATCCTCAAAAGGGAAAATTTCTAGTTTTATCAATTTGTTGTTTCGAATTAATGAGTTTTTCGGCCGAAATTTCGAAGTAAATTTGCTCTAAATTATCAAAACTAGACAATTTAAACTATTTTATTCGCTATTTGTGGAGATTTTATTTACTTGAAACTTAGATTTCTAATTTTGAATCCATCTGTCAGCTAATTTGTATCCGATATTATCGATTTTTTGGCTTGTTAGTACTGAATCGATGATTTTTCTTAGAATTTACCTCAAATGCTGGAGTAAATTGACCCTAAACTTCCAGAAAACGTACTAAATTGTTCAAAGTAGACCATTTGGACCGGCTTATTAGCTTTTTCAGGAGAATTTTCAGCTTCAAAATCTGATTCGATTTGTAAGTCTACTAATTTTATTCTAAATTCGCATTTTTTTGATTTCTTTGATACTGAATAGGTGAAATTTTTGGAAGTTTAGATTGAAATTTCTAATTGTAAGTAAACTCCTACTAAATTATCAAAGGTAGACGATTTAGACCGTTTCAATTCCCCCAATTTTGGAACGAAACATTAGGACTTTATTAGCTCGATTGTTAAATTTTCTAATTTGAAAGAAAGCTCAATAGTCTACACTTTTAGCCCAATTTGGGGTCTAAATCCTCAATTTTTCGACCAAATCGCTTTAGTTACTTCCAACAAATATTTGCCTCAAATCATTGGTTCTTAACAAATTGAATTCTTACCAATTTTGAAACCAAATTTCTGAAAAATCTACAAAATTTTGGCGCCCAATCTACTAATGGGGAGATTCAGTTAATTTCGATCGATAATCGTGTTGTATCGTCAACTTTTAACCACCTCAAGTTGTAAAAAGACCCCAATTTTAACCCTTTAAACAGATTTTCATACAAAGATCTTGACTTTTTGACTTGGCTCAATTCTACTCCCAACTGATTCGAAATGCGTCCTGTCCGAACAGACGACCGGTAGAATTTCCAAAGTCGATCTGAAACAGAAACGAAATGATGCAATTTGTATAACTCGAAAACGGACATCTGCCCACTCTTCTAACCTTAACGGCGTTTTTCCCCCCTTTTCGGTATTCAAAAGAAAATAATTACAAACTTTTTTCGGCTCTTTCTCCACCATTCATTTTTCTTCCGATCGCGTTAGTCCGTTAGTCTCAACCGTACAACATTTCAATTAATTTTGAATCTTTGAAGGGAGAATGGAGAGACGAAAGAAACGATGAGACTTGGATAAAACAAACAGAATATGAGTTTTCTAATTACCAATTAAATTTTCAAACCACTAAACTGGGCGACAAATTTTTAAGTAGAATTGTCTGCCGTTGGCTTAATTTCACCAGAACAAGCCGACAACCTTCGTTAATTACATTCGATTTTTGGATGAATCACGATAATTCCACATGGAATTAAATCGTGTAATTTTTAGTGTAAATCTAGCGATATTTTCGTAAACTCCAACTGTTTGCTAGTCCCATATTTGTGATATCTCTATTTGTTTTAGATTGTGATAAAACACCTGACTTTTGATAGATAAACCGTCAGCGTTCATAGTTTAATGTGTTAATTTGTGGTGAAAATGTTGAAAATACCCGATAATATTTTGGAAAAGTTGTTATGCGCCTATTGTAACGGTTATTTATGTTATGAGCCGGTTATGTTGAATGGTACACGACAGATTTGTGGTAAATGTTTTAAAATTCTACCAGATGAACAAAAAACGGACTACACTAAACAGATTGGTTATGAAGCGATAGCTGAATTATTAATATTCCCATGTAGATATCATCGGCAAGGTTGTCAATTTACATTTCAATGGAATCGACATAACGACCATGAATTAACATGCGAATACCGTTTCAATACATTGCCGTTATTAGATGAAACACCAGAACAACACCAGAAACAACAACCAACGCACATCTATCTGGAAACTATCAAAAATTCGAACTTTAGTGATAAAAATTGTGTTCAAACTTCACAAGAATCGACAATCAATCAATTGAGCAGCAAAATCGCCGATATCCATCAAGATCGGTGTATTAATTGCAAAAATCTGATATCGAACGAGAATTATTACTGTTCATTCGGACATAAAGCGTGTCGGCGTTGTAAAGGTAACGTTTGTCTAAGTTGTGCAACATTAATCGGACTTGAATCGTATTCCTATTGTACAAACGAAAAGAAAGGTTGCAACGCTCTATTACCAACGAATTTAATCAAAAAACACGAAATCGACTGTGAATTCAACAATTCCAAATGTCCATTATGTTTATTTAATGCAAATTTACAAAAAATTATCGATCATTTCCTACAACAACATCAACAATTATTAATACACGACCGTGAGACTACCGTTATTTTAACACGCAAAGACCACACATTCTATTTTTATTGTTATAATCGTTTATTTATTTGCAAATATTATCATTTCGGTGATAGTATTGAGTTCATTCTACAATATATCGGTTGTAATGATGAAGCGAATAATTATAAATATGACGTGTGCGTTTTGTGTGATTATTTCATTGGTAAACGGACGAAACGCACGAAATGTCTCGGCTGGAATCAATTAGCGTTAGAAAAAGCGATCACTTATGAAATTAAAGACGAATATTACTCCGATCGGTTACGATTTGAAGCCAAAATTTGTATACTTCATGTACCTTAACAATTATTAGATAAATAAATAAATAACAGTATTAGAATTGGTGTTTTTTAGTGATCTGAGTGACGTCAGGACTAAGCGAATGACGTCGCTCAATTCAGCCGATCACAACCAAGAACGCATGCGCGCCAATCAACTAGTTAATTCGATTACTAATCTGAAAATTGGTGACGTCATATTGGTCTCAATTTCAGCCAATTATAAAGAAGAACGCTTGCGCTTTTCCAACAATTCCATTGTTAGATCTGGGCGGGTGAATTTGAGTCTAATAACGAAATTAACTGGTTGATTCGATTTAGAAGTTTTCCAATAATTCATAGTAATCCACCCTTTAATCTCTAGTAAACTTTAGCTTTATATTGTCTATATTGTCTTATAGTGGAGATTAATAGAAAGAAAATTTTAACACAATAAATCTTTGTTTTCAATGATGTTGCAGTCTTTTCTATTCAACGTTCGCTTTTTACACCCTCTCAACTGTTGTATTCAATTTGCGATAATTATAATGATGACGATGATGATATGTTTAAAAAGAAGAGAATTTTAATAACGCTGTAAGCCTTAAATATAAAAGAAGACTGGTCTTTTGTGCGGAAAACAAATCGATAATAAGATTTTGTACATTTCCAACCCTTAATTATATATAATGATTACGTTAGATAAGTTTTTTAAATGTTCGCCCTAACAAGTCAATTTTGGAGTTGGATTTTTGGCCCAATTCCAGCCATCAATTTCTACCGAATTTTGTTCTAATCCACCTTTCGAAAACCGTACAATTCCACCCTCTTGCTTTATTGTTATTGTTATTGTGGAAGTTACCAAGGAAATGATTGAAATTAAAAAGATTCGTTTCAATGACGTTGCTTCTCCACCCTCTCTACCATTTATTCGGCAATGATGATTATAATGATGGTGTATTTGAGAGAAGAAGAGGCAGATTCAAGGGAATTTTAATAATGCTGTAATCTTTAAATATAAAAGGTCTTTTGTGGGGCAACATACAAAAAAATCGGCAATTCTTTAACGAGAATTTGGGAAAATATAAAGGTTGATTCTACTTCCTTTCTTAAGGGGTCGAGATAGCGACTCCTTGAAAGAAAAGAGAATTTTTAATTGACGATTTCTCCCTTATTTTAACGCTAGAGCAATGTGTGAGGCACCGTTGGAAGGTGCATTTAATACGCAATATTATAAATATAAAGTCGAATTTTCCAAAGCAGAAAACGTCGTCCTGTAGCTTGAAATGCTCTAACGTTGAACGTTAGAGTGAAGAATAAAGGAGAAATCTTGAATCAAAAATTAAGCACCCCTAAAATCGAGCCATTGTAGTTAGAGACTTTTTCGTAAAAATTCCAGAATACGACCGGCAATCTATTGATCAAAACTGGCAACAACAAACAGAATTTTATAATTTAATCAACACAATCAACTGTATTAACGACCACACGGGCATACAAATTCTATGTTTATTGTTGATTTTAACGTTTCGAATGATTAAACGAATCAACGATAACATTTAAAATCGTCAACATAAAAACAAACCAATAAACACAATACCTGTTGTAAAATAAATTCCATTTATAGAAATCTGAAATTAGTTCTGAGACGGTAGAGGGCGAATTTTCCAAGTTTTCTCCTTTGGCGAACAACTTTCCGGTACATTTCCCTTAATAATAAGCCTCTCTACCCTTATATAGGGATATAAATATTATCCGTATTTCTATGTAGTATTATAGTAGAGTCAAGATAATATTAATAACATCTGCTAGGTTCTTGTACGAATTTATTCAAATTAATTTACTAAAAACGATAAAGAAGAAGAAGTAACATTTCTTATTCTACCGTCTATTATGTGTTGTCTTGTTTAGCGTAGATTTCTTATGAAGGCAGCCTATAATGTGACTTTGAAGATTATTAAAGTAAATAAGTTAAAGTAATAGGAGTTGGGGTATTAAAGTGAATAATAGAATAAGAGCTAGAATACAAATTTCAACAATATACATATGTACTAATGTAGAATAATTTAACGTTTAATAAGCTTATGCTACCTACTTAACCTGTATCCGTAGTGATTAATTAAAGTGTAATTAAGTTTACATATCACCACCATCACGATTATCGTACGAATTATTTAATTGAGCTTGAAATTATGCCATTATCTCCATCTGTATGCGGCCATTAAGATAACGATAGAGATAATGACTGTCTTTGAATACAATCAAGATCAATTATTTCATCTTCTCCATCTCGATTTTTATTGGACGTATTAGAGCTTAAAGTTGATGCACAATCTTCATCTGTATCGTGCTATTGATGTGGCAATGCTATCCTTATTGAATTACTGAATAGTGCTTGAAATTAAGCCACAATCTTTGTCTATATCTGAATCAGGTAGCGATAGAGATGCTGATCTAGCTATTAAAATTGTCTTTGAATACAACACGTCTTGTCTACTATCTTAATCCTTCTTTAACGAGCTTTAAGATGCCTAATCTTCATTTTTATCGTGCTATTGAGATAACGATGGACATTATGATTATTTTAGAATACAATTAAAGTGGTGATATTCAAATTTATTGACTTCTTCTCGACTGCGAATTATTAAATAGAGCTTGACATTATTGCACAATCTCCATCTATATGCCGGTATAAAGATAGCGATAGAGATGATGATCGTCTTTGAATACAATCAAGATCAATTATTTCATCTTCTTCTCCATCTCGATCTTTATCGTTGGATGTATTAAATAGAACTTGGTTATTGCACAATCTTCATCTGTATCGTGCTATTGATATTGCAATATGATTGTTTTGGAATACAATTTCTTCTTCTTTTTCTTTTCTACTATCCTTATGGCATAAATTATTGAATAGAGTTTGAAATGATGCCACAATCTTCATCTATATTTCAGTCAGATAGCCATAAAGATGACGATACTTCTATTAGAATTTGATAAATTTCGCCTTCTTCTCTCCTACTATCATGATCTTTATTTAACGAGCTTGAAGTTGCCTAATCTTCGTTTGTATGATGCTATTGAGATAGCGATGGAGATTATAACTATTTTAGAATACAATTAAAATGTTGATATACCGATTTATTTCATCTTTCCCTCAACTATCCTTATAGCAGGATTATTGAATAGAGTTTGAAATTATGCCACAATCTTCATCTATATCTCAGTCAGATGGCGATAGAGATGATGATCTAGCTATTGAATACAACTCGATAAACAGATATTAGTGCACAATCTCCATCAATATGTCGCTATAAAGATAGCGATAGAGATGATGATTGTCTTGGAATATAATCAACATCGAGACATTACAGTTCGATAAATTATTTCGTCTTGGTTTTGGTCCCCTTTTAAATTTCCCTATATAACCTAAATTATACATATTGGGGCTATATCTTTTGCGAAAAGTATACCATCATAAGGGAATCTTGAATATAACAACCAAAGAATAAAATACAATTCGTTCTACTGTTGTAATAGGAACATAAATGGGAATTCGATAAAAGTATATACGTGATATGCATGAGAAATTCTAACGAATGCGCCTAATAAAATTAAACTCACCCCCCAAATAAAGTTGCATAAATTCTATGATAGCTATCGATGATACGAATTTTACATGTGGCATAAATTGATAAAGTTTAATGAAGGATGTCTTTCAAACAAATTCCAATTTAAATTGAAATAAATTAACAAGAACATGAATTTTAATTAGGTTTTTATAATGGTAAAATTGTCATAATTTCGGCGAATAGAATCGATTTCGAATAAAAATCGGATATGGTTCAATTAACGGCGACAATGTCAAAAACAGGCAGCAATTTTTCATTAAAATTCCCCTCTCAAAAACCATCAAAAATTGATTGTTTCTTTTCGGCCATCTCCTCTATCATTTCCACAGATGTTTCCTCACTCTTTCCTTATTCTCTCCGAATTTCTAAAACACCACTCTCCTATTGACCCTATTTCGTCGAATTGAATCTTTATAGTTCAATCGTTCGATGCCTTTTTGTCTTAATATCGATTTAATTTCAATTTCAACAAGGACCGGAAAGACGGCAAAAAACCTTTAATCTTGCTGCGGTAAATAATAAAAGATGATGGCCTTTTCGGTTAGTATCGGCCGTATCGGGGCCAATTAGTTAATTACATTTCAAAGTGAAACATCGGGGAATTTTATTGAGTGCCAGGACGTTTCCATTTAACTAGCCCACTTGACAAATCCTCTAATTTGAATTTTCTTAAAGGGTTGAAACATTGATTATCTATCATCAACATCGCCACAGTTGAGTGTTGTTGAATTTTAACGAGCCGTCAACTGAATAATTAACAAATTGAAATAAATTCCAACAATTAGAGATAGTTAAAGATGCATATGAGGCCGATTTTAAACGACTACAATTCAAACGAATATTGAGTGAATAAAGCGATATTATCGCCGCAGTATTCGTCAACGATTCAGTTAACTGAAAAATTCGTCGGCGCTTATCAATTTATTGTTGTTATTGTTGGTTAACGAATAAAAAATGAATTCAGTGATTCTTTTCAGTCTTGTTATACCGTTGATAACCGCCGAAACTAACAATAGTGAACTATTATTAGGCGAGCTTTTAACAAACAATGACGGCTACTATTTGGATGGACTACATGAGGCCTTCGCCACAGGGTATGTAAGTATTTTAATTTTGGAATTTTAACGGGAAATCGATTCGTGTTTATTGTAGAACCGAACCGTTGGTTTGTCCATCCGATAATGTCATTTCCACAACGTACAAATGCAAAATCAATGGACAATGGGTGGATTGCACTAGAAAACATTGCTGTAAAGACTATACTTTTATAGCAGGCCGGTGAGTTATCAAAACTAATAAACTAAAATTAGTAGAAAAGCCATCAAAAATAATCAATTTTCTATTTGACAAGAATCAAATTATGACAAATTACACAAGTTTCGGCCGTAATACGATCGATAAATGACAAAAAGCGGAAAAGAATAAGCGAAATTTGTAACACAACTTGACAAGTAACAAGAATAAAGTTTCGGCAATATCTCTGATATCATCCCAATGATCATAACGATAAAGTCCATTGGGATAAAGAACGATAATTCCAACTTTAAATAGAACTTAAGATGAAAATCGAAGGGTTTTATTGTTATTCAAGTGTTTGTTCCCCAACTAATATAACTTTCTTCTAATCTAATCAATCTGTCCTGTTTTTCGTTTTTAGTTGAATCGAGTGTTAAAATGATCAAGGCGTTTAAATTACGACTTGTTGCTTAATAACAGTTAATATCGTATCAATTATACTGTTTCCGAGTTGAAATTACTCAAAAATTATAGCGATACTTGCTTAACTATAGAAATTGTTAAATCGTAGAATACAAAATCAAATTTCGATCGATTCCATTTTTAAATAAAAGCAAAACTGGGAATTTGTAGGCGAAAATTTTAGTAAAAGTTGAATTCCGTAGCTCATCGGAGAGGCGGTCAAAAATGCTTCTTTTGCACAAGATCCTGGGAAAATTCTTTGCATTCATTGCTTCGTATTTTATTGTACAAAAAAGCGTATTTGGCCGACTTCCCGATGAGCTACAGCGATCAAATTTTGCTAGCCATTCTCTAGGTATCGCCCTATAGATCCGAATGACTTAAATAATAGGATTTATCTAAAAATGAAATGTCTCAAAATCTCGACTCCAAGAATTTTAAAAGTCTCGAAAACTTTCCTCAAATGATCGAATAGCCAAATTTGTTAAGAAATTATCGTAATTTAGGATCGAAACTTGTTAAAAGAACTGTTATAAAGAGCAAAATTTATAAATTCTAGTCCCAAATTCAAAAATTTGCTCCTAAAAATTAAGACTTTTTCGTAAAATTTAATTAAAAAGCCCAAACTTTGTTTTTTCGCAATTATGAAGCAAATTCGTTTGAAAATCGAGTAGTTAATAAGAATCACGAGAATGTTTCAAATCCGGCCCCAAAAATTCGAAAATTTCCCCCGGAAGGACAAAACTATCTACAAATCTAGAATTATATACGAAAATCTCCCTCTAAAAATTACCAAAATTGTTGCAAATAATTGGTTTAAATAATTAAGCAGCAAAATTCGATAGCAGGCAGAGTATTCACCCCAGGTGGCATTTCCCACTATTCCGCCCCTGTATAGAAGAAAAAGCATAGAAATTGGACGAAGTGTATTTTAAAACAAAGCTGTGAAAGTACTTTTAATGTCAATTGGGAATTAAAGTAATTTCCCGGTTTTCTTGTCTATTTTTCAAACTGGTTTTTTAATTCTATTTACTATCAGAATAGAGAAAAAGAGGGAGATTGCTTTTAATTTTATTCCAACAGACACAAACGATATAAATAGAATCGGCCCCAATGCAACAGAGACAATTTAAAATAGTAATTAGAATTAATAGCTTAAGCTAAGAACATGTTCGAATTAATTAAACGAGAAATAAAAAATATACATATACATATCTAAATTGCATTTTATGTGGATGTTAATAAAAAATATATAAAATTAATGGGGAAAACGTTGGCTATTGTCAATAAATTTGAAATTGTAAAATAAATTAAATGAATTTTAGATTAAATTGAAAATTTGTACAATAATCTACTACAACGTTAATATTAAATTGTATTATTTCTGTTTGATTAACAGAATAGCTGAATTGTTTTTTATTATCATCGGGTAAAATTTAATAATTTTGAATTATGTACTTTGTATGGAATAATTGGATTGTTCTTGTTTTTATTTCAGTTGTGTGTCAAAAAGTGTCGATCCTTGTTCGTTAAATCTATGCGAACAAGTCTGTACGGTTTATTTGCAACGAGTCATCTGTACATGTCATGATGGTTACAAATTCAATCCGGAAAATCAACGGAAAGGCATCAAACCGGTGTGTGTGGGTGAGTTCCACAATCAACCCTCCGATAATTTCCAATATTTCTTGAATCTTATCCAATTACATAAAATTCCCAGTTTAATAATCGAACTTTGCCAAACTAAATTATTTATTTGAACAAATCAGTAGACTGAAAACTATTTGCGAATCGGAAATGTTCGAAATTTGATGAAATTTTTACCGATTAGATGTGGACGAATGTTTGGATCATAACGGCGATTGTGAACATCAATGCATCAACGAACCGGGTGGTTACCGTTGCGCCTGCAAGCCCGGTTTTAACCTCCGCCAAGACAACCGGACTTGCGAATCCATCGATATATCAACCGATAATGATACGGCCGCCGGCCACGGGAATCGTTGTTTTGCAAATTGCGATACGGTAACCCGATTACACGACAAACTAAGAGCATTACAGGAGAAAGTCGCCGCTTTGAGTACAGCGATACGTCTGTCGAGTTTCGCATCGGGCCCACCAGGTCCGGCCGGTCCGCCAGGACCACCCGGCCCGCCCGGTCCCCGCGGCTTTCCCGGTACTAATACAACTTTACGGATAAATTCCGTTTCTAAACTCGAATGTTATTTAGGACCTGAAGGCTCGTTAAGTTCAACAACATCAACCACTACTCAACCAGATTATACGTATTCAATGTTGGATGCATTTGTACCGTTACCAGGGGATGAAAATGCCCAATGTCGATGTAAACGGGGCCCTCAAGTGAGTTATTATCATACACGTTCAATTTTCACGTTGACTGCACGATAATGTTGCATTAGGGAGAGATCGGCGCCCGTGGACCACAAGGACCGAAAGGGGAACAAGGCCAACGCGGCCCTCGAGGACCCAGAGGCGAACGGGGATCGTTCGATTTCCTTATATTATTATTAGCCGATGTACGCCACGATATTGTACATCTACAAGACCGCGTGTATAAGGGAGAAATGTGAGAATTTAAAACCGGACCCACATCTAACTGACGTGAAATAAAAACAGAGTTCGTTCGAGCGTATTCGTTGCTGTTCGTTACAAGCAAAAATACGTCAAAAAATTCAAGTATGGGCCATAAATCACAGACAAACGAGCATTAAGAAGAATTTATGATGTTTATTTACGTTCGATCGAGTGAATTTTACTTGAAATTTTCACGTATTCGTTGGTATTCTTTCATTCGAATCGACAAATACACGAAAATTTCAGCTGCGGCAGGTGAATTACACGCAAACAAACATCAGGAAGTGTTTATTTACGTCCACGCCACACCTGAAGCTTTCGCGTATTGGTTATCAGTCGCTAGAAGCCACGAATACATGAAATTTTCAGGAATGGGGCAAACAAACTGAAAGAGTTCGTTCGAGTGCGATTTACCGGCTTATTCGTTGGCGTTCGTTAGATGTGAACCCGGCTTAACGAAATAAAACGATAATCATATCGAATTTAATTCCAATTATAGACCGCCGAAATTCGATATTGATGCGGCATTACAGAAGAAACGCATCAAAGATAAACACCGACTCATTAAACAACAAAGACTATTGGAAGCTTACTTGAAACCATCCCCTATTAATACACAAAGTGAGACTACAACAACAACGACAACAACACCGAAAATCAATGATGAAGTGGAAGAATTTCGGGATATTACGCCGGGACAAGATCTCGATTATTACGAGGATTCAGATGAGATGACCGAAGAGGATTATTTTTAAGTAATTTCGCGTACAAATACACAACTAGTCAATCAGTTAAATAAATTAAAACACTTACCCCAACATTGTAGACTTTCTAACAGAGAGACTTGAACGTTACTGGTTGAATTACTTAACAAAAGTATAGACTTTGATTTGATTTATTATTTGGTTGTATAATCCATTGTACACATCAAATCTTCGGGGGAAAAAATTACCATTTGAATTAACGAATAAAAACCTAATATTAACGATTACATTATACAAAAAAAAATATCTAACAAAAAATTAAATAATTAAAATTATTTATAACGTAATGTATGCTTTCAATTGTGTTATAGTTTCCGAATCTACGGTTTGCAACAATTGTTCGTATTGTTGTAAGCCGATTTGATTCTTCAATCCGTCGATCTACAAATTCAATTAATTAATTAGCTAATTAATTTGCTTTTAATTAACGGAAATATCACCTGAGATTGTAGATAATCCTTCAAGACAATCGTATAAACCGGATCGATTGTTAATAATTGTTTTTTACGTTGGTCATGTTTCGTTTCACAACCATCATTAGATTCTTGTTCGAAATAATTCGGACTGCGTCCCTCGTTCAATAATAATGAATCTTCTGTATCATTTAAACATTCTAATATACTAACCATAATTATATTAAAACGATGTAATACCGGTCGACTTTGTGTTGTTAATAAATTCGTTAATGCTAAACCTAATAATTTACGTTGTTCTATTTGTGTAACTAATGGCATTTTCATTAACCAAACATCCAAAATTTTACTTAAAACAATCTCATCAGTCTCATTATATTGTTGGGATATTGTTTGTAATACACGTCCAAATATATCATGCGATGATAATAATATACGACCAAATATTGATAGATACATTGACATTACTAATGGATAATCTTCACCTTCGTAGATTTTCCTGGAAATTAATCAATTTAATTTTCCTTAATTGGAAAAGAAAATTAATTCATACTGGAAGATTCTTGGTAAAATTGGATAGATTGTTTCACAACCTAATACCGGTGATGCACGTAGAAATGTCTCCAACATTCTCATCAACATAACAATACCTTCATTCTTCATATCGCCCATTAAATTGTCACAAGCGGTAACTAATTGATAACCGTAAGTCCGCAATACAAGATCTGGTGCTAATAATGTTTGAACTAACGATATTAATAAACACAGCCGTAGATTTTCTGTAGAGTAATCTACAAACAATTTCAAAATTCAATTTTCTACAATTAAAGGGCTAGCAGTACGTATTTTCAATCTGGTTTTAGCTTATTGATGAGCAATTTAAGAAATATTTACCGAAATTTGAACCTCTCATTGAAGGTTGGTCAAAAAACCCGTTTCAGAAATTTGTGAAACCGAGTTAATGCCCATTTTTCTCCCTTCCATTCTAGAATAAACGCGAAATACTCCTACCAGTTTCAGAATAAAATGAGCCATCTTAAGTCATTTTATTTGTGGAAGTCGTTTTTCAAAAGACCTTTTGATCAACGAATATCATCCCAACATTGACTATAAAATAGAGCAAAATGAAAAAGACCTGCGTTGAGATTCTGAGCAATTCTCGACCAACTTCCAATGAGCTACGAGGACCAAATTTCACTAAAATGATCTCCAGGAACCCTCCTGTAAATCAAATATTTTTCGAATTGCTCGCTAAATAATGGCAGTTGACATAATTCGAGATGAATAACGTGTTAGAAATTTCCTTGGAAACTAACAAGTTCCTAGAGAAAATTTAGCGCTTTCAATTTACTATTAAAACCAATTCATTAGCAAAATCGTCCAAGTTATGGTGAAAATATAGAAATTATAATTATTACAAAAATAAACTCGTACATCTCCTATAATCCAAAATTTTCCAATAGAAAACGCGATTTTATACTCATTAAAATACTCTTTCCAAATACGCTTGAATGATTTCAATCGATTCGAAAATAGACGAAAATTCGATGATTGGAAAATTTCGACCACCAGATAGAAAAATATATACTGTTGAATTTTAAGTTGAAAAGTAATACCTAATAATATTGGCATATTACTAAATAATTGCATTAAATCATCAGACATTGTTGTAGAATTCTCCAATACAGTTAACCATAAATCTAAACAATCTTCTAATAGATAAACAATAGCACTTTGATTAATATCAGTACCTAGTCGTATGATTGGTATTAAAAAAGGATTTAATTCATCATTAACTGTACCAAGTGCTTTAACTAATTGTACTAATGTTGATACAATTGCACATCGCAACATATTATGATCTTCTGATTCATCCCATAATAATGGTAAATAATGAATTAATGCATCTGTATAGGGTTTTATTGTTTGTCCATTACGTTCCACCATTAAACTCATTACATTTAAAACGTGCATCTAGAAAAATCGATTAATCAATTTTTACAATTAAATTTAATCGAAAATACCTTAGTTTCGCATTCATTAGCCTCTTTCAATAGTGTAAATAATAAATTAAAAGCCGAATCTAAATAACAACGAAAATGTTCGGAATTGAATTCAAAATCATCAATAGCATAACGTAATGTAGATGATGCAGTTAATCTCACAGCCATATCTTCATCTTGTCCTAATAAATTTATAATACATCCATATAAAGTCGGTCGTAATTCTACTGATAATTTTATACCAATCCATTTGCCAATCAATGAACAAACACGCCGGCGTATTATTCGATAATTATTATGTTTAACATTCAATTCTTGTGTTAAAGTATTTGTAAACCATTGATCGAAATCTATCTGTAAATTATTAAATTAAAATTAACGAAATGGATAGGCTAATAATTTATCAATTCTCCCATTAACTTGTGACATTAAACTTATTGATAAACTAAGACCTTAGTGGAGTTGAATTTTTTAAGTCAGTTATTTGATAATATCCACGATGAATACAACAATTTTTGTAAGTAAACAATAATAATTGAACCAAAATAATAAAATCAATTTTTTCAGTTATTAACAATTTGCGGTTTAAATCTAATAAATGGTCAAAATTTAGAAATCAACAATAAATGCATCTACACACTAGGAAAGAACATATTTACATGTGATAAATTGGAGAATTATACGATAGATATTGATAAATTTCTAACTGAAGATACCCATATATTAATTATAAAAAATATGAAACGACTTCATTTAAATTCCGGCCATCATAATACAACAAATTTCGAAAATATAGTAAGATATGATATATTAAATACAACTGAACTAATTATTGAACCGTATAGTTTTTATGGCCTTGTTAGTTTAACATATATGAAAATTAATGATAATAATTGGACACAATTGAAAAATAATACATTCTATGGCTTAACGAATTTGGAAATATTAAATTTAGATAATAATAATATTGAAATTATCGAACTTGATGCATTTAATAATTTAATAAATTTAATTAGTTTAGATTTAACACAGAATAAATTAATGAAAATACCATCGTTAATATTTCAACATTTAAACAAATTAGATAATCTATTTTTAGAAAATAATTTTATCAAAACAATCGAAAATAATGCATTTTATGGTTTAAATAAATTAATAACATTAGATTTATCATATAATTCAATTGATAAAATCGATACTCAGATATTTAATGATTTAAAAATTTTAGGGAAATTATATTTAGCCTATAACGATATTGAAATATTGAATGGTACATTAGAATTAAAACATTTAACTTTCATTAATTTACGTTATAATAATTTAAAAACAATAAGTAGTGATTTTTTTCGAAATTCACCGAATCTATACAGTATCGATTTATCGAATAACGAATCTTTAAACTTTCTATCCGAGGTTTTAATCAATTTAAAATCGTTACGTTTCCTCAATATATCAAATTGTAATGTTAATATAACCGAATTATATTTAGCTAAATTGAACGATACTATAAATATTGTAGTTTGATGATAATTAATAAAATACACGTGTCATTATTCAATTCGATTTAAGCGTTACAACCCGGATAATAGGGGAAGCTTTGATTTTTCACTCAAAATTCAGTGTTTATGGTCGTTTGAAAAAGCATTTCAAACTGCAGTCCGAGGGTCTCTGTTTCTGTAGCCAACTATTTCGTATTTAATTTTTGACTTAATAGGGTTGTTTTCCTAAGAAAATAAACAAAGTTTTCTGAGAACTACAGTATCATTTTGAAGTTTGTAGAATCATTTGCAATTTGAAAAAAATCTGATGCAAAACAATAATGTCATAGGGAAATTTTTGAATTTTCTAAACTTCCAAAAAATGCGACATTCAATCTTTTTTCTTTAGAGTAGTGGAATTTTACAAATTTTCTTAATTTCCCGGAAAACTATCATGTTCAATGGATTTAGAAAGCTTATTCAATTTTATATGAAGTAAATTCCAAATTTATTGTAAACAAATTATTAGTTTTGGGGTAAAATATCTTTCTAGAAGATAATTTATAACTCGAAATTGTCCCAAAACTTGGATGTAGCTCGAAGAACTCTCAAACGGGACCGAGGACTTGAATTAAGAATGAAAAATAAAATAGAAACCCTTCATCAAAGATTCCGTTTTCCTCCCTCAAGTTAAAATTCAAAATTCCTAAGAAAACGATCAAAATATCAAAACCTCAGGCAATACTCAACAATAAGATGGTTTAGAAATTTAGATTTAAAACGTCTTAAAATGGAAATTTCAAATCAAAAATTGAACTCTTCAGCAAATACGGTTAGAAAAATCGATGAATATTCCAGAATTTGAGCTAAAACTGGAGAATTCTATTCGAATAATAACAGTCTAAAAGCTTGAACGATGCAAATTGAGGGTAAAAACTCTTGAATTTCGAATAAAAAATCCCCAGATTCCATTTTTCCCTTAAAAGCGACTTACCTCATCGTACAGATCGAAAGCAGCCAAACTGACAGCATTATAAACCGCATCTTTCCGTAAAATCCCATTGAAATCATCCGGTGATACAATACAATTAGTATCGTGCACCATTTCAATTAAAACCGGTGCCAACATATCTCGAAATTCATGGTAAATTGTCACGAAAACCGTCTCCATACAAGGCTATAATCAATATAATGAATCAATTGTATTAATTGAATTTAAATTAATTACCCTTAAGCTATATTTCCATGTATCGCCGCCTTCATCTAAGACAAACGTCTCCGGATCGCTATCCCAACGATCCAATTCGTCTTTTTGTAATAGAAAATAATGTGTGACTAATTTACGACAAATTTCATTTAATGTATTCAATTGGAAGAAATTGATTTTTATTTCGTTTGCCCTGAGCGTCTCCGGTTGTTTACATGTTTCAATTAATTTCGGTGGTTTATATTCAGCACACAATAAAATATTTTTAATTAAATTAAAACACTGAATAACGAAACGTTCAAACAAATAATTTAAACCATCCGGTGTGAATAGATAATATGTTGTAAATTCTAATGATGGTTGTATTAGATCGATAAACGATAACGGATGGGTGTCCAAAACACTCAATAAAACTTTAGTTAAATGTATTATGAATTTCTCGATTAATTCAACAGCATAACTGTCCTTATCCCTGAGTTGTTTGCCTTAAATTTCCATAATTTTACGAATAAATCAACGAAATTATTACAACAACTTACGACATTGTAGCGCAATTTTAGCCCGATCAAAAATCACCTTTAAAAACCGCATACAATCCTGATTTTGGTGTGGTTTATAAAATCCGAAAACCGTTAATTTCCTTAAAATACGCAACGTCAACAAGGCTTTCTCTAAATTCGGCACAATTCGCTCCAAATTCGTATTCTGTATTATATCCTGTAAGAAAGTTTCAGTGAAATTATTCCACAAATTCAACACGAACGTGTAAATATTCGCTGTAATTTCCTGAAAGAATCGCCGATCTCCTAGTAGACGTTTCGATGAAATCGCTTTAACAACATGGTATAGTGTTAAAAACGCCCGGTGTTGAATGAATGGGTCTTGATTTTGCACGGCTTGTATTAGAGTAGGGAACAATTCCGGCCATTCTTTTGGACAATCAATTCGGGCGATTTTCGATATTAATACAGCTTTCTGTAGAGCGATCTGATTGATTGGTTCGCTGAAATTCGATAGGAGATTCTGGCGGATATTCTGCTTCTCCTCGTCAGTTATAGCGCTAAAATTATCGATTTTTTATCAATTTATTTACAGGCGAGTTGAAATAAATACAAACTTCGGTTGGCTCTTCCTCCAATAGCGATCTATACCGTTCTTAATATACAAAACCGTCATCCATCTTACGTTATAATCCAACGAATGGTTCGATAAAACATTCTAGAATTGGTACAAATTTAAAAACGATCGATTATTGACGAATTTCGTTACGTACGAGTAGAATTGAGTAAAAGCCAGGCTGAGTTTCCCATTCTCGTAATTTCGCTTCGGCCGGTTTTAATATCTCAGGATTTTGACTCGAAGCCTTTTGAAGCACCTCAAAAACGATAGTCTGAATATCCATTCCTACTATTTAACATCCGAATGAATCGATTTTATTTACAAATAAATTGACAATCAGCCAAGTCAATGCATGAAGATAAAAAAGTGAGGTTATGTTTGTTTGTTATTTACAAAAAATTCGACAATAATTTTACGATTTTAACAAGCGAATTATTGCTGAAATTTGTTTTTTTATCAAGAATTTGTACTTACAATTGCCGGTTAGACGTGATTTTAAAAAATAAACAATTTCTTCATGTTGTTTCTCAAATGGAACTATTACCAACTATGATGGAGTGAAACGAAAATCACTAGTCGATCAGCTGGACGCTACCAACCGAGAGTAACAAAAATCACCAGTTATTTGCTGTTTATTCGAATTATTCCACAAATTTTAACAAAAATAAAATCATATTATTAATATTGCGCTAATTATCTAAAATAATTGAGGTGATAATTTGCAATTTTGTAAATATTTGAATAATTTGTAAAATTGTCAAAATTGCCGCCGTTACGCACGTCAAATCTCCCGAACTGTAACCAACCGAATTTATGGTTCTTATAGAATGTCAATAGATGTCGCGCTCTAAAACTTGGCGGGTTATTTGAATCGAATCTGTTTAATTTGCGAGATAATTATTGATAACGGTGGAAATTAAACAATTAAACTGTTTGGTTATTGTTTATTTGCACAGCTTTATTTGATTAAGTAGACAGATTTACAGTAATTATTGTAATATTCGCTTTATCGAGTTCAATAATTACAAGTAACATTTATTATAAAGTAAATACTACAATGCAATATTACATATAATGCTTTTAATTATTAATAATATACGTCGATTAATTACTATTATTATCAATATAGTCGTTATTTATTGTTTATTATCGTTAAAGTCTTGGATTTGTTTATAATTGAGGTACACGCACAGTTAATGCATTTTATTGAAATGCAAAAATTGTTTATTATAATTAGTTTTTTTTACAAAAATAAATAATTTATACAATTTAAAGAAAATACATTGAAAAATAAATCTATAATTTAAAAAGTAGATCTACAAATAAATATGTTTTTCTTTTTTAAATATTAATTGGAGTATTTACACTGATCTGAGGTCGTTCATCCGGTTCAATTCAATTTTAATTAAATTAAGACACGAGAAAAAATCTGCTCCAGTTTCACATTTCAATAAAATTCAATTTTTTTGGCATAAATCATAGTTGTTTTGAAGGTAACCATATGGATACAGACAGATTTAAGGAGTACATGCTAACAAGATGATTTTTTACAACAATTACAATGTGTTTAATTTAATTAAATGTTCAAGCTGTCGACATTAATACTGATTTTTATGGTGAAGCTGTGTGAAACATGCAGTTTTATTTTAATATTTGAGAATCATCGAAAATCTGCAGACTAGTCAGACTTTAAACAATAAGTCATCAATTATACAAATAGGTGGCACAGTAGAAATAATCCTTAAAATTAATTGTATAATCGTATTAATAATGTACAAAATAATTCGAATAAAGTCCAATAAGGCAAGATAAATGGAATGTCTTGTAGTAGTTGAGGTGGTTTAGAAGAAATCAATAGAAATTACAAAAGAGAATAAGTCAATCCTTTGGTATTTATAAATAGAGAATTAATCGAGCTTTATCGTTCGATATCATCAATTTTCGATTTCTTCTTTTTAACACGATCACGTTTCTTTTTATTATTTGGCGATACAACACAACCACAACCACTCCTAACACGTATATAATCTAATGTCCATGTAGTACCACCTGGCCCAGTACCGGGAAACGTTGGGAAAGTCTTCGGCCGTTGATGATGATGATGCCGTCCAGGATCTTTAACTAATGCATACGTATAACTATATTTTTGTACACAACGACTATGTTCATGTAATTTTTTATCCATAAAACGACATGGCTTCTCTAATATATCAGCATGACAGGATAATTCGTAGAAACGTTGTCGATAATCACCATCACGATATAATTCAACATATTGATCGTATTGATTTTTACCACCATCCGGCTCGATCATTTCTAATACAGAAGGACAACACTCGGCTGGTGTTTTATTCCTATCAGCGTATTCTTGACGCAACAACATCTGGTTGTCGCGTTGATTTAAATATTTACCAGCTGGAAATAGCAATGGGGTGTCGTGCCTATAGAAAGGCTCGTTCCTAATTTCAATTAAAATTCAATTACACAAATCAATTAAATTATAAAAATATAAATTACCAGCCCTCGTAGAGGTGGTGATGTTTGCGAGGACTGCGCCTAATACGAGATCCGTCAATTGTTGTAATGTTGCTCAATAGTTGATCGGTGGTGGAGAATGAAACGGGGAGAACGGCGGCGAAGCCAAGCACCTGGAATCATTAAAAAAAAATCGCCCTCAATTCGCACCGTTAAAACGACTTAATTAAAGCGTGAAATTTTACAAAATAAAACAAAGATCGAAACGGCAATAAATTAAACAGTAAACGATGAAATAGCACAAGTCTATTATTATAACAAGTCGTTATAATTCCGCCAATAGATTAATCACAGTTTAAAAAGGTGGTATTTATTATAATTAATCTTAAATTTGATCCATAATTATTCGATCAATAGACACCGAAGCAAAACAATCATATCTTATTATCTACGATTCGAAATTATAAACTAAAGAATTAACTAGAAGCTCAGCAAGATCGTATCAATTCTCAAAAATACGGATCATTAAATTTCGAACAATGTTATCTGGAAGTGTTGCCACCAATTGTAAGATAATACAACCCTTGTTTGTTTGTTGTTGTTTTTTTTAAATAAAATTTCGAATCGACAACGACCACCATCGAACTGTCATAGATCAATGTTGTTAATTATAAGGCGAGGGTGATTCTTTAAGTCAATCAACTCGAAGAATCAACAATAGACCTCCCTGTTATTTGTTGAAATTCCATCAATAGAATCATCCAAATCACGATTTCTAAATCTTCAGGATTTGCTGCATTGACTAAGGCTCAGTTGATAATTAATTCGGGAAATACCTTGGATTCTTCAGGGAGTATTTTAGCAAAAGTTGGCGCCGGTAGCTCATCGAGAATCCAGTTAGACAACAATAAAACGATAGAAAATGACTGGAAGCTCCTTGTAAATTTGTTTGGGCTCGTGGATTTGTATTGCGATACTGTCCAATTTTCGCGAAAATGTTCCCTAAAAATCCTGTAAGTCCGCAAAATATTCTACGAATTGCCCAACTGAAAATCACAAAGATCTGCATCCAATAAGCAAATTTGTTGGAGAATTCCGCTCGAAAGCTTAAAAATGGCGAGCAATTTGAGAAATATTTGTAAGAGAATCCCGAATATTTTAGCCCATCGGGAAATTGGTTGAAAGACCCTTTTTTGAAACATGTCGGGATTTCCACCAACCAACTACACTTATAAAACGACAAAGAATGACTCAAAACTCTCGGGAAGTTGTTTGTGTTGTGTCTTGAATTGGCTGATAAAAATTACGATATTGTCCAAAATAAAGCCTTATTTCATCGACTTCTCCAGCTACAGGGCCCAAATTTTGCTAAAATATTATCTAAGGAGCATCCTATAAATTCTCAAAATATTTTCCGAATTGCTCAACAATTATTGGATTTATCTTTAAATACTTTTGAACGAAAACGAAAGTGACTCAAATCTCAACTCTCTGAAAAATGATCCAGTTGCTAAATTTGTTAAAATTATCGTAATTTAGGATCAAAACATATTAAAATCCGGATATAAATTGGAGATTAATTGCTATCAAAATTCATTAAAATAGATAAAAATCGAGCCTTAATTGAAAAATTTCCGCCAAAAATTCAAGATTTCATCCTCAAATCTGACTAAAGTCTAGTCCCTGAAAAGCCTAAATTTATGTTAAGCTCCCCTAAATTGTTTGTAATTATTGTTGAAATAGTGAAATTCGATAGAAACTGACAATTTAAAGTTCAAAATATGCAGAATTTTTGCGTGTAGCGGCATTTCGATTGCCCCGGCCGTGACTAGAGATGAGCTAATATAAGATTTAGATTGCGTAGGTATTAACAGTTGGAATGATTTATTTTATCGACGAAAAATCAACGATTATCATGCAAATAATACAATGATGAAGTGTTATTGATGTTTCATTCTATAGTTCTGTTATTTATGCCAAAATCGTACAATTTTCTCTCCAACCAAATACAACTAAAACCGATTTATTAAATTGTCAAACGTACATTTATACAATTGAGAAATCTATCGAAGAATGTTGACATAAATTCGAGAAATATCCAGCTTTCAACATAATGAGATTATTAGATTTATTTAAATTTCTATATAGTCGGATTAGTTTGCGTTTTTAATCCGTTATTTCGAGTGAACTATCATCTTTTTGATTGGAAATTTCGAAACGGAAGGAAATTCTTGAAATTATCGCATTGTATGTACAAGTAAAGTTCGTGATCTTTGCAACTGGACATACAGTAAACGACAGGCAATATAAATTTCTCAAACTTAAAGAAATCCAACGATTTACATTGCATGTAATAAAGCCCACACATACAATAATCTTCCAATAATATTTATGCAGTTACCGGTCAAGTGAAACGATAAAAGAACATGTAGATGTTGTGTTAATAAAGAAAATCTCAGGACAAGTCTTTAGAATTTCACCCGAAAATTCAAATTTAATTAGAACTAAATCAACATCGACTAATACCACACACATTGGTGTGTTTTATTCTAACAATAAACGATAACCATTAATCAATGTTTAATTGAAAAATCGTATTGTAAATCTCCAACAACAGCCAATAATGAGTTTGTTAACAACAGGGCGTTAAATTTATTTACCATCGAACCTGTGTAAAACACGATTTTCTAAACGAAACAATCGAAAATCTCAAATCCCATAAAATATGTGTTAATCATTAATATAACACGTAAAAATACCGATAATTTAATTGTTGTATCGATCAATTAACACAATTCTGTTAAGCAAATAACAAAAATTTTCCCTAGAGAAAATTGAGTTGTAATTTTATTTAAAAAATAAAAAGAGGGCTTACCGCAACGAGGGCTCGGATCCAATGTACAATTTGCATAGTAGCCAGCGATGGCGTTGGATAAAATACGAGGGTTAAGGGCAGGCTATACCAACCCTCGCACCTCGACCACCCTTTCACTAGGATGTTAACTTTAATCGAAATTAATTCAACACCAACACGCCATCATCGTTTATTTGCCGATTCATGATGATTTCCTGTAACAACGAACAACACTCGAATTATTTTAAATTTTTTAAAAAGATTACTATAATTATAATCGATAGTAATCAATCTGCTGATGATTATCTAATTACTAATCGTTCTCAATGGAATTTTTCGGCTAATATAGTGCAAGTTGTACGCACATCCAGATACAGGACGCCTACGAGATGACGATCTTATTGGCGCTTTGGACGCCCACTTGTTGCTCATTAGCCAATTCTGATAGATGCGAATTAACCGGATGATTTCTATGTGTGTACACGCCTTTATCAACACCATCCAGATTGATAAGGGATGGCGAAAATCCCAACGAATTCCTCGATGATTCATTGTAATTTGCACAAATTCAAGTTATTGGCCGTATTATTGTTTGTTTGAAAACAGCACAAGTACACAACAACAAAATTGAAGAATTCTCCGGTGCAATGGAAACAAATTCCCGGATGGTAGTCGATAAATTTCGCGTTTCAAAACTCAATAATATTGTCGATGTTATAATTAGAAAAATGTGTAATCGAAAAAATATTTTCGGATACCACGTAAAGGTGCAATTACTATCTATCGGCATGTTTTCCGGTCTAAATTTATCCGGAATTCGTATATAACACATCAATTCGATATCCAACAACTTGACTCTAATAATTTTGGGTATTTTACCGTTTCAATTCCTACTTAAATTAAATGATGATGGGTTGATGGAAGTAGCTCTTGTAAATTTCGAAAATATCAACGGAATAGTCTCGAGAGTATATCGTTCAACACCTACAGTGTTCTTATGAATGTATGATTCAAGTCGTTTATAGTGTGTTATAAATATATCAAATTTTTTGATTAAAAATATAGTCTAGTTCTAAAGCAAACAATGATGTCATTTTATTTCATATTGATAGTAAATCAAATCGATTTTTCTACAATACAGACAACTGTAAAATATTCTAGTTTTCTATCGCGAATTACCGGAGAGAAATTTTATTAAAATTGCAACACACCATACCAGGTGGTCCATTCGAGGCTATAAATGGGCTTAAATTATTTGAAAAGTTCCATTGTTTGGCGAGTAATTTTGCACATTTTAATCGTTCAGCTGAAATTTTGGTATTTAGTTCAAAAAAGTTACACATTTTCCTTCTTTTTGATATTTCGAGCTGCTGAACGTATAAATTTAACAAAATTTAATACATTTTCGTCAAAAAATATAATTTCTACCACTTAAGTTTATTCAAATTTTGGCATTCAGCGTTGAGAGCTTAGAAGAACCGTTCGAATTCGAATACTTTAAGACAATTGTAGAAATCAAGCCTAGTTTTAGTCAAGTTTTGCCAATTTTTGCCCTTGAGTGGATCAAAAGAGGCAAATCTTCGACTTAGTGGATTTTTCCTTCCTAAATCATCATTTTGTGAGACATTTTCTTCTAAACAATAATTTGATTAAAGAATGGAAACTTTGTAAGCCCTAAATTTTAACCCAAATTTGATTTTTTCGTTTGCTTCTCTTGAATTCGAGAAAAATGAAAAAAGAAACAATATTTTTAGCATTTTTGAGTCATCTTTGTAGATTGTAACACCGTCAGAAGCCAGCCTTATTCGATAGACTTCCAAATGAGCTACAAAGTTCAAATCTCTCTCAAATGATCCTCCTATAAGTCCTTGAAATATTTTTCGAATGGCTCTTACATGGTCTACCCAGTATTGTAATATTCCAATGTAAATTAGATCAATAAATCATAATTCTTGCAAGTTGCTCGATTACGTTCCCCAATGACTATTTAATTAAACTTATAACGTGGGAATTTCTAACAAACACGTGTCAGGATTTGGAAAAACAACAAATTTCTCCTTAATAAGGCATTACTAATATTGACTTTACAAATATGGTAGTGAATCCTACTACTCCAACGAATTTCTTGTTGACAAACATTGTAATTTTGAAAGTTTTAATTCTAATAAATAGGGCCATTACGGTTAATCCTAATTTAAATTATATTTCTATCCGTGAAATGTTAAGTAGAGTGGAAAATTAAGTTGCGGCTCTCTTTTTGGAATCGAAATTTTCGGTTTTATTTTCACAGATTTCATCTAACAAAATAAACAAACTTTGTATATAAATTGGTAATATTGTTGGTAAAATTCCTTTAATTCTATCGCATGTAGATTATAAACGCATACCATTTGAGCTATTTCCGATACAAAATAATCTAATTTTAATCAAATAACGCAAGCTCTGAAAATATATGTGCAGTTTCTATAGAAAAATGTTCAAAGAAAAAAACACGTGTTCACGTAGTAATACAGGTGAAAATTCCATTCAATCTACATTAAATTTTAAAAATAGATTGTTTCATACTTTTATAACTTACAACTACGGCATAATAAATATTTGAATATTTCCAAGAAGATACCAAAGTAAAGTATACACATAAAGATCCACACCCAATATTTGCTTCGTCTTCTTGTTTTTTCCATCATCAACATCATCATTTTCATCTTAATCATTTCTCCTCCAGTGTTTATATCATTTATTAGAGAAATCGCGTGCTTTGCTATTAAGCAATTTATTAAAATAAAACAAGTTGAATATTTGCGTAATTGATTTCGTGCAACGATAGTTATATCGCTATAATTTATGTAAAAAGACTACAGACATTGGGCCCCTTTCGTCTAATCAAATATAAAAAGAACAATATTAATTTATATCCATATTGTTGACCTTTTAAATTGGTGATTAATTTGAGTCTTAATAAAAGAACAACGCGCATTTTAGTGATTATTATTAAGACATTTTGTTAATTAATCATTAAACTATAAATTGAAGAGTGTGAAAAGGCTCCAGGGTGGTCGGTCTATACAGTGTGACAGATAAACTACCTGCTTTTTCATTAAATCCGATACGGGGTAAGTTGTGAAAATAAAATTGAAATTGATTCATTCATCAAGCAGTTTTAGATTAATTTTGAAAGTAATTTGGACAATTTTCGTGGGTTCTTCAGTGGAGTTTTCGAGTTTAGCTCGAAATTTTCATATTGACTTGTAAAATTGAGATTTGAGCAATTACACAACTCTTGGTACAATTTTCTATTAATAAATTTTTAGACATTTTTCATCTCCTTCAATACACCAGATTTTTGGAAAATTCTATTGCTTGAAAGAGACTTTATCCAATTTTGATTCTTAATTCCTAATAAATTGCACAAATTGTTTTTTTTGGGGGATTTTTAAGAGTAAGTCTAAATTTTGAGATAATTTTAGACCCCTCAGTTTTCGAAGTAAAGTCTGATTTTTGGCCACTCTCTTGAATGATGATTCTTTCGAATTTTGCTTCTCAAGCGAGAAAGACAATTTGGCACCTCTGGCGAATATTAGAGCTAAATTTTGTGACAATTTAGGTTTTAGACTACAATTTTGGGCTTAAGAATCAAGACTTTCGGCAAAATTTCCACAAATTTTCATCCTAATTATTAAAAAATTTGGATAATCAATCACGAATTATAAATTATAAAGTGTGAAAAAGTTCCAGGTGGTCGGCCTATACAGTATGACAGATAAACTACCTGCTTTTTATCAAATCCGATACGGGGTAAGTTGTAAAAACAAAAATTAAGATTGATTCATTCATCAAAGCGTTTTTCAGGCTGCAGAGCTTAACAGGGATGCCAATTTAGACGAATTTTGAAAATGATTTAGACAGCGGATTTTTCGAATTTAGCCCCAGTTTCTAGTAAATTTTGGCACTATTTTTTATTATTTAATCTTTAGATGTTTTTAGCCCGTTTTTATCGAGAATTTTTTAAATTTAAGCTTGGTTTTGGACCGAAGAAGATTCTTGTCATAACCATCAAGTAATTGTTTTTTTTTTTCAGGCTTAAGACTAAATTTTGGGACAATTTTAGACTACATTCTCTGGGGCTAATTTGGATTTTGGCAAGTTTTAACAAGTTTCTAGTTTCTAGAAAATGGCTACTAAAAAATTTTGAAGAACTTTGCAAATAAAACATTTGGGCCCCGTTTTGGCATAAAATTCTCAACGAAAGTCGCCCCAAATTGCTCTATTATCGCATAAAAGTGATTCTTTTAGAAATCTGCAGATTTTGTCTCCTTACAGATACATCAAAATAGGAAATATCGTCTATAGCAAAGAAAAATAGAAACTTCACGGGTATATCCTAATATAGATAGTCTCTATAATGATTCTTCCATAAAACAGCGGCGAACTGACATAATTACGACTGTCTGAGACAAGTTGGAAACACATAAATGCTCAACAATACCTACGCACAGATCAAAGAGGAAGTTGTTTTTATTTTTTCGAAAATATCAAGATGTGAAACAAAAATTTCGTTTTATAAAAATCTTATATAGTATCAGGTATGTATTGTAAGTATGTATTCATATCAGTTACTAGACTTTAAGATAAAATAAGACGACAACGATGGAACAACGAATGAATAAGGCAAAAACAGATAAAGATATGAATTCGATATATTTCCACAACAAGTTGAATATTTATAGGAGTTTATAATATTTCCTGACTATAACCTACGCATATAATACAAACAGGAATCTATTAAAGAAGAAAATTAACTTTGTCGACTTTTTCCTTTAGATTCCTGAACTATACTTATCCTATAGACAAGTTTCCAAAGTAATTATCTATCATGGGAGTTTTATTAATATTTTAACTGCGGCTAAATAAAGATATCATTGACGATTTTATTGCTACTACTGCTACTAATTTTTATTAGGTAGCCTTTTTGTATATCCAATTACAATTCGAAAAGAAAAATCCACAGAATTATTTTATTTTGTAATAATAATAATTATTATTAGCAATAAATGACTATTTTATTTAAATTCTACAGAATAATTAAATATGTAAGATAAAATGGCGCCATTCTACTGTCACATTGGCTTGTTATTAAAGTTGATTAATTGTAATTAAACACACTGTAATCAAATCCTTGGAACAATTGTCTAGCAATATTCACAAGTAGGTGTGAATTATAATCGAGCGAATTAGTTTAACATTGATTTTGTGGCAAAACTATAAATTTCAATTTAAAACAATGAACTAGTTGTGTACGAAATTTTATTATTTATAACGTCGCGACTGAATTTATTTTATTATTTCTATATAAATTTCAATTATCGATTATTACAACAATGTCGAACTAGTTTATAGAAGGACGAACCGTTTTCTTTGAAAGCTGAGCTTAAAAAGTGCTCTTCATTAAAAAAATTGAATGTCAGCTAATTACAACTGTCGGTTATTGCAACAAATCTTATCGTTTATAAGGAAAAATAATAAAAAAATACCACTCTTAATCCTATAATCGGATTGTATCTTGATTTCTCCAGGCGATACTTGTTTAAAATTATAAAAATATTAAACAATAATAATAATATTGATGATGATAAAATGACGGAAAAAACCTGTAAATTTATTGGAATAAAGGTAATCTGCAATAAGTTGTATCGTAAATAAAATCTACTAGTTTTTCTTTTTGAATTAAAAAAATTTATTTTAAATTGAAATTCGTATCGGTAATGAAGCGGAAAAATTTCAAACGTTATATTTGATTAAATCATTAATTAACAACTTATCGCTAGATTTGTAAATCATTGGAATTTATGAATGGGAATACATATTCGAATTAATTTGAATTTTCCATATTCAATCAAGTAGAAAACTCTGAATTTAATCGAAAATCGATCCGATTTAGGCCGATTTTTCACTAAACTCGACTTCTTAGTTGTTCCAGTGGCTAAATTCACGTTTTCGGTCATATTCTAGAACGTCAGACTTCTTGTTTGGAGTTTAGAATTTGGGAAATTTACATGCGATTGTTTGATAAATTAAATCGACAATTGGAAATCTGATAACGTCCAATTCTTGAATTAACTTTCATCGATCGATTCATATCGATTTTATTTGATTTTAATAATTTTTACTACACGAAATTTGTGTTCTAGTAAACCATGATTGTATCATAAAAATTTACGTTTTTTCAAAATTTTCGTGAAATCCAGCCAATTTTTTAAAGACCAACAACTTACAAAGATGTAAAATTGCATTCAAAATCGAACGAGATATTAGCCATTTTGTTATCTCTTACTGTTTTATAGATATCTGTGTTCCAGAGTCTTGCCTTGTTTCAGTTCTTTTTAAAATCGCTCCAGATTACCGGTAATAATTGTATTTTTTGCAAATTAAGTTGACCGACTGTTTGCTACTTTAGAAATATGAAGTTGGTTGAGTTTCTGAAATGCCAGAAACGTGAATTCAGTTTAGAAATGTTTCACGATTAGAATTCAATTGGTGTTAGTGGTGTTGTAGGAGATGAAATCAATCAATTTTCGCATTTACAATACTGATTTGTTTTATGATTAATTATTTTAGAAGTTTTACGACAATTAATACAAAGAAATTGTTTATTTGATGTTACAATACGATTTCTAAAAACTGTTTATATGATCATAAATCATAATATTTTCATAAAATAACAACTTTACAACTTCCTTCTAATTCTCACTGTCACGATAATGTTCGTTTTGTGAATTTATGTTTTCAATTTATTCAACTACGGTAGAATTACTTTCAAACATACAAATAAATAAAATAGATACAAAAATAATTATAAAGAATAGGATGAATGGAGCGGCGAAAAATCGACTTTAACAGACATTTAATAATTCGCAATAATAATAATAAATCATACTTTGCAAGTATCATAAACTTTTCTACAATAATGACAATATAGAATTATAATAATAGTGGTAGTAATGCTCTTTTTCATATTCAACTATTCAAAAGTCAATCAACAAGAAAACCGCTTATCCGTCTGCGGAGATTGCGGAGAATCAACGTGTCTGTTAAAAATTCTTCGAGCAAAAAACACCAAAACTGAATGTGAACTAACAATACCTACTCTACATTTATACATCAAACATTCATACCTACAATTGTTCTGTAACAACAATCATATAAATCATACGTTAATCCTTGTTTACACTGTACAAATTTGCATATACCCTTCAGACGTCTCATATTTGTATTTAAACCGGCCGTCCGGTATTTGACATAAATCGAAAACCGTTCAAATCGAATCTTAATTACTGTTCCATTGTAAAATTGGCGTCATTGATTGTCCACCTGGGGCGACGAATCCACCCCCGCAACCGGCTAATTAATTGTTTCCTAGCAAGCGGAAAAAATACACATTGATTTTAATTAATTCTTTGTTGGCTTTACTAAAAATAATTAACAAGAAAGAGGATAAATACAAGACAAAACAGTTTAAAAAATAAAATAAAATCGGATGAAATGACAATCGGAATTGTGAAAAGAATTAAAACAACAATAAATAGAAGAGAAGAGAGAGAATTATCATACGGGCGTTCTTTAAATTTACATTTAAATTGTTCGTTGATTTTTTTCGTATGGAAATTGTTGATCATTAACATATTTGTTTGATAGAAATAAAAATAACGACGAAGAAGACAAGACAATATGACACAATTTTTCTATGTTGAATTAATAAATTTCCTGGTTTTATAGGAAATTTCCCGAGACAATCAACAATAAACACACAAAATCTACCTTAAAGGCTGGACATATTAAAAAACAACCCGATAGTAGTAATAATAATAGTGATCCGTTTATATCTCTATCAAAACGATTTGCATATGACGTTCATTTTGTTGAAAATTATGATAAAAGAACAAGAAGAAGAAAAAATGTTAATGATAGTCTTCAAGCTTTTTTAGAACAACAAACGTTTTTATTAAGCCTTTTTTCACTTTCTATCCCGCTCTTCTTGTTGTTTGTTTGTTTGCTTGTTTGTTGTTGTACATGGTTGTTGTTGTTGTTTTTTTGTGACCACCCATCAAGCTTTTGAGCTGATTTCGTGACAACATCAATATTGTTTGTGTTTGATTCATAAATTGCCAATAATCATGTGTGATATGTTTTGACTACTGGTCTGATTATTATTCAACAGGTTAATCTAGCAATTTGTCTGCATCCTTGAACTTTTCTACAATGCAAAAACGCAATAGATCGAAACATAATCGGCGATCAATTCAAATTGGACGATACCGGCGAAATTAATCTGCGCAAGTCTACGGCCCACAGTCAAGGGGATTGAATTCGACTAGACGCAGTGTAAGAGATATTACCGAAAAATGAATTAACAAATACAAAAAACCTAAATTTTTCTTAAATTTTCCGGACAACTAGCAAGCTTAACAAAAATTTCTACACATTTGGAAAGGGTTTTCAATTTGCTACATATTGATATATGAGATATAAGGGAATATGGATTTTTTTCGAAAAAACACGTGTACCAAGAATTCCCTCTGTAACTCGAAGATCTACTGGAATTTTTAAAATAAAAACGCCCTTAGATACTCTTCGAAATGGTCTTTTCAAAAATACTGTACTCATTACAGTATCTCATAAATCTTAAAAATTGACGTACCCAAGATTTCCAGTTATTGTCGATTTTGCGGAAAACTAACAAATCTATTAGAAAGTTTTTTAAAGCTTGAAAAAGCTCTTTTAATTTGCCAGATTCTGTGGAAAATTCGTTGGAAAATCGATCCAAATTTGGTAAATTATAGGGAAAATGTGGAAAATTTTCGCTCCAAGATTTTCCTCTGCAACACAAAGTTCGTTTGAAATTTTTCAAAACAATGCTCGTTAAAATAGTCTTTCTAATGACTGTGAAACTTGTACTATTTGGCGAATACTTTGCAAAATATTCCAATTTATGGAGGGAATCCCTGATATTATTTTATAATGCGATGCCACGATTTTCCAACATTGATTTTTTTCATTTTCTCCACCTTATCATGGAACAAATAAGAGTTATGCATATTCTCTAGACGCAATGGAAAAAATCAATTTTCCGAAAATTATACTCCCTTACCGACTTCCAAACGAGCTACGTGGCTCCAATTTTGCTGAAATGTTCTATAACAGCCGCCCTATAACTCGTTGAAATACTAATCGAATTGCTTGTCAATTAATTAAATTAGCGACAATTAAAACAGACACGTGTTCAACAAAAGTTTTGAAATAAAAGCAGAAATTTTGCGGAAATTCCGCGGTTATAGAACTAAAACTTCTCTATTGATTATTGCAGGAAATTAATAAATCTACCAATTTTTCCATTGTAGATTATTTTCTAGAATCATCAGCCGCTTTCTCTTCATCTATATGAATGAAATACTACAAAATAGAATTGAATTAATTTATAAATTGGACGTCTACAGTTGTAATTTACATTAAACTTTAAGATTACAACTATAACGATAATTATGTAGAAATATAAAACATTTAATTGTTAATTATTGTATTCATGTCAACAAACCCAACTAATATTAATTTTATATTTTATTTTATTAACCTCCAACTCTCTACTAAAATCGCCTTCATTATTTCTTTGTCTATCGTTTAAAATTTTAATGTTACCTTATTATTTTCCGTATTAATAAATAAATCTTCAATTTAGAAAAAATCCCCCCTTCGATTTTGTTGTCTTGAAAGCTTAGACATGTTTTAGTAGAGTAGACGTCATAAATATTCCATTTATGTACAGTTTGTTAGACATTCCATTAAACTCAAAACGTAGAAAAATTTTATAATTAATGACAAATTAAAATCCGTCCAATAGACTAGTGTGAAAGTGGGAACTTTGCAAATTTTTTACCACGATTTATCAGCGCGCAAACACACAACAGGTAGCCTTTTAACTATTAAGAAATTGTAATTTATCTTAATTAAATTGAGTGAATTTGTACGCTTTTACGACTCACTTATTAGTAGACGACAAAAAAAAATAATTAAACAGAATGTTGAAATACTACCCGGCTAGTGAATGGCAGTAGAGTAATAGGAAGAATTAAACTCTTAATTAGATGGTCAATTAGTTATTTTGTTCCGGTTTTGTCCAAACGCCTTTTTCTAAGCAAAATTTGGAAAAAATTGCGCTTTGCTCTAGAGTTATAAGATTTTTATGTGGCGCTTTGATTTATTTCATTCTAATGGAAATGTTCGAAAAATTAGCAAAATTTGGACAATTACTAGAAATTTTGTCCATTTTGAAAATATTCAAATATTTTTGGTAGTCATAATCAGAATTTGAAAAGAATTAGCACTATCTATCAATTGGGTTGGATAGGTTTCACCCAATTTGGAAAAATTGCACTTTTAAGAAAATTTCAAAAAACTACAGTTAGTCCAAAATTTCGGGACTTCAATGGGAAATTTCGCTTTGTTTTTGAAAAAATTGCAGAACCCTAAATGGTCATAACCAAAATTTGGAAAACAAGCAGCTTTTTTGCCCTACTTTCTTTGGCATTTTTCCAAAATTAAGATAACAGCACTTTTACTCCAAAATTTGTTTTTTTTTAAGTTTGGTTTAAAAATTTCAAGTATGAAATTTGAACTGTACTGCCGGTCCTGTGTCCAATTGCAAGAACAGGGCCATTTCGGCGGCCAATTTACATGCAACAAATCACTTATTTCGGAACATTATTGTTGTTGGAACAATTGTCAAAAGAGCCGTACTGAATATGCTTTAATGTACAATTTCTCACAGTTGAAATGTCGAATGTAAAAACGATTAATGGTTTTTTTTGAAAACACTCAAATGCCGCTGCTGTAAATCATTTGATACCCGTTTATAGGTGTCAGCAATGGAACTGCGTACATAACTAGTAAATCTTAAGATGTACACATTGGAACGTGAATTGTCCACTAACATGGTCAATTATACCTATTTGTTGTTATAAGTTTTCTATTTTGATAGGAAAAATTGCAAAATTTCTCTTAATATCTCTATTAGTCTTGTTTTCTTGTAATAGAACTACAACTATAAATCCATCAAACTTTCAAACTCATTACTCTTATCTAATACTGGTTTTCAGACGAGTAGCGCAATATAGTTGCTTTCAGCGGTATCCTGCAGTGTTTATAAAACAGTTATCTTGTATCAAATGTATAAATTTACACTCTTGTATTTTTAATAATTTAACAAAATATTTAAATTTAAAACAAATTAAAAGGTCAGTACTCAATAATCTATAGTAATATTTCTTAATTAGTAAAATATAAGCTGATTATCCTTTCTCTTGATTCCAAAATAAAAATTATAGGGAAGTTTATAAAATCAAATACCACGCGTGTAATAATTCAGGATTAGAATGATTTTAACACGTTTTGCATTTATTCTATGTCTAAATGTTGTCATTGTTTTTTTTTTTCTAAAATAGTTTTACCTACTTTTCTATTTCTAAATAAATCATAGATTTGAGTAGTTTGAAATTATTCAATCTATTAACTTAATCGGATATATCTTTGGTACTTAGGAGAAAGAATGTCCTAGACTTTTGATTAATTGTCGAGTCAGAAAACGGGACATCTACCGAATGTTTCATATAAATGTTGCGGTGATTTAAAAAATTTAAGAATTCTTAAAGTAGTCCCTAGAGAGTATTTCTTCAAAATTAGAACATAGTAGCTCATTGGAAAGTTGACGAAAAACCGCTTTAATTTGCCAATGTAGCAATTTTCGCCAACAGAATGTGCACGTAAAACGATCTAGAATCACAGGATTGAATCAATGAGCTACCAAGTCTAATTCTGCCAAACAAGAAATATTTAAGTGGAATATGCGGTAGAGAAAAATATTAATAAGCATTAGTTTTATCTCGATTTTATTTAGTAAGGCGCAAAAGCCGATTTTTTATCATCTAAACAATCGTCTTGATGATTGCAAAGCTGGAAAAATCTCCAAAGAGTTGATTTCTAATTATCAATTGATTTTCTTGCTTTCTTGTTAAATCTCCGATTAGTCTACTTAGAGAGCAGCTTCGGCTTTAAGCGACCATTAATCTAAGTCCAATCATAGATTCAATTAACTAAAAACTTACATATGTATATCTAATATTCATTTGAATTGTTTATTACTTCCACTATTCAGGAAATCTAATCGCATTATTTCACAATTATCCAGGTTGATAATATTGATGATAATTGATAAAAAAATAATAATTCCCTAGTGAATTAATCACTGGCACTGTTATTAATTAGTTAAGATAGATAGAGAGTGAATGAGGCGTGTTTTCATTATTATTATCATCATCATGATTATTATAAAGTAGTTAATATATCCAGGAACAATTTGCATATTTAATATCCACTTAAAACATATGAATTATGTTGGCACGTCTAATAAATTTGCTTATAATCACCTATGGGAATAGGTCATGATTGTTGCTACAATTGGAAATGTCACACTGTTGATTTTTGCTCGCTAAATAGTCCCTTTGTAACAACAAAACCAGTAAAGTTACTAATTCTCAGACCACTCAGGCATTTTAGATGGGCGACAAAATCATGACACTCATTTAGAACTTGACCCATAAAAATAGAGCAAAGTTTAACAGATAGTTCTTGAAATTTTGCTCATCAAAATTTCGGTATAAGCCAAATCTTGAGTATGACAATCTAGAATGCTACATGCAAAATGTCTAAAAATTAACCAAAATGTCTTTTAGCAGGGTTGATTGGCTACTAAGCCTTACCGAACTGCGCACATTCTGCTCTATTGTTCATGACCCTCTCCCACATAGGATATCTCCTTTGCGAAGTTAATTATCTCTCTAGGAGACCTACTCTGTAGTTGTGCCACCGAGGTAAGCCTATTGCGTGCCAACGCTACGCATTCACATAGTATGTGCTCGGAAATTTCATACTCCAGTTCAAGTAACCTACACTGTCAACTAAGCTCAGTTTTTTAAGGTGATATCTGACGGAGTAATGTCCTATCAGAAGCCCCATAAGGAGTCTTAATTCGTTCCCCGTAAGATCGAGAAGTTTCTTAGCACTTTTAGGCGAGTAATCGATGAACAACTTCGCCTGTCTCATTCCAGATCTCCTTCTCCCAATGGGTTTTAGTTAGCCCTCAAAACGGTTCAGGACAAATGGTGCCTCAGTACCTGCCTTTGCAAGTTCATCGGCTTGTTCGTTACCGCTAATTCCCTGATGCCCTGACACTTAAGCTGGGGTAAGTTTATTGCCCGTTGATACCCGTTTCAGGGACTGACGACACTCCTAGATGGTCTTTGACTCAAGACTATAGACCTTTAGAGCTACCTGGCCGTCCGTCAAGATCTATATTTGCGCACCCGTGAGGTTTCTTTCTACACTCTCTGGCGCACATGTCTTAATGAAACTTAAAAATTTTGTTAAAAGGTCAAACATTTTCAAAATGTAAGCAAAATCTGTCAACATACAATGATAGTGCTATGTTTTCCTCAAATTTTGATGCAGAAATATTCTTAAAATAGAACAATTTTGTCGCTAGAATCTTCAAATTTTACATTAAAAATGCTGAATTCTTCAAAAATTCTCGTTAGAATCAACTAGATCAATTGCGATATACTTTTTTTCAAAATTTTGGACACCTAGAATAATTTTATTTTCAAAATAAAATAAAATTTTCTCTAAAATCTCCAAATTTTCGACTAAAAGTACTAAAATACATTAAACTAGAATCAAAACTAGTGAATATTCTTCAATATAGAGCAAAACTTAGAGTACTGCAAAATTTCTGAAAACAGAACGCTTTTTTTCTAATTTTGAATATGACCAGGATAATAAATAGATCAGAATAAATTAGCAAGTGGCACAGGATTTTTGTTTGGGGGGCGATTTATACAAGAAAATTTACCCTGGTGGTACAAATTTCAAAGATTCTAATAAAAATCAATTCTATCAACAGTGCGATTATTAGAGTCAAGTTGCAAATTGACTCATAGATAGCTCAGTCATGTCTGTCTCTAACTCAACATACAATAATGGTTGTAATTTGAAATCATGTAAATATCCATTTAATAATTATTATTATCTAATTATAGTTATATTGACGATAGTAAGAAATAACTATTTAATTAAATTATAATTTACAAATGTATTTATTTATAAATTTACAAGGTAAAATATGTTAAATTCTTTGATGGCGCCTGTAGTTTTGTATTTACAATATTTTGCATTCATGTCTTTAAATTATCGTTTGTTACACACATTCTTATCGTGGAAAACGTAAATTAAATCTATATGTATGTGAAAAAACGGAAACAATAAAATTCTTTCAAACAATCACACTATAATTATTGAAAAAAATGATTAAAATAAAACTACCACACACGTTGTTTCAATACTAATTGTTATACTAATGGATGTATTATGAAATAATTATAGAAAATATAGAACCGAATGGACAAAAGAATTGTCAATTTCGTAGACAAGTTTAGCTACTTTAACCAATTTAATAGTTTGACATGAATGACAGATGATAGACGTGTATTGATTATCGTTTATTGTTAATCGTCAGACTTTTGAAACGATTCCGATTGTAGGGAATCGTCGAAAACAACCAACAGGTAGTTTTTCTCTTCGTATAGTTTCCAGTTCTTTGTTCTTACTAGTTTAGGGATTTATAGCGAAGATTTTAGCAAAATTAGAACTTCATAGCTCATTCCGAAACGAATAAAGCACCACTTTAATCGAATAATGTCGCAATCTACAGAGTAGAATCGTTTTTCTAGGAAAATAAAAAAATATTTCCCGGATAATCGAGCAATTCTAATTTCCCAATGAGCTACCAAGTTCTAACTGCTTTAACAATCAGGAATATTTAGATGATATTTGCGGTAAATCTCTGTATGGTTGTTTTATTCTATAAAGTAGACGGTGAAATTCATACACGACTTCTGTTATACAATTTAAATCTTCATATAAGAGACGACTATTAGATTATCGTTTGGCTTGTATAACAACAAAGAAGATAAAACTAGTAGTAACTGAGGCTTCATGCATGAAAGCTTCCCAGCATGATAATAACAAATTCCCATATTGACATTTTATATTTAATACTATCGAGTTTTGCCCTTCTTCTACTAGTTGATGTGTAAAATTTTTGATAACGAGTGAATAAACCAACAGAGAGGGAGTACAGTTATTTGCAATATAAAAAACTAATGATAGTAGAAATCAAGTCTAAATGGAATTTGTTTATTATTAAAATGATGTTGAAGTTTCGTTGTAAAAACGACAAATTTCAATTAAGCCTCTAATGGACCGTCTAAAACTGGACGATAACAGAAAAATTGTGTTCAAATCAATGAAGCGATGAATCTTATCGTATTTGATGGAGAGCTTCATTAATAATAAGCAAAAAAAAATAATTTAAAAATAAACAAACTTCCAGGATAATCTCATGTATTATTAATCGATACATACAACATGAACAAGAAGAAGTAACATGGAGAAAAATTCGTTCGTGATTATCGTGTTTAAGAAGAAAAATTAAACACAACGACTAACTAATTTAGTATTCTTATCAACTACTTTAAACAATCATTATTATTAAGTATCATATACTGATAGATTATGTAAGATCGTTGTTTAATAATTTGACATTCCCAGGTATAAATTGATAATAAATAAATCTTTAATCATCGGACATAAACAAATTCCTATACTTGTCCAACAACTGCATTGGCAGTAAGTTATGTCACGCCTATAGATTAACATTTACATGTGCATACTATATGGTATAATATTAATTATATTTTTTTACTATTTTTAACTTTTTCTCCATAAGAAATTGAAAATTGCCTTTCTCTCGTTGGTCTATCAAACGCATGCGCTCCTCTACGATTATAATTATTGTAATTATCATAATTACTATTAATAATAATGATAATAATGGTGATAAAACTCAACAATTAAGGATGATTTTTTAGCATTACCAGTTTTACGAAAAAAATCGGAAGATAATTTGTTTATAAAATCTTTTATAGTTTTATAATATTAATTTTATGATAATTTTGTTATTTCTGATTCATTCGCCTTTTGATAATCGAAATCAATTAGTTTAACCGTAAATGACAGCATTTAATAAAATTTATAAATGAAAAACATGAAGAACAAGGTAATTAAGCTATTTGATCTTCTGCCTTTAAATTATCCACCATTATCGTTTTGTTTTTAATTAATTTGGAAAAACAAACAAACAGATTAATGTGGATCAAATGAATCTTTGCATAGATTATCGTTTTATTACAATTGTAATCTTAAGGTGTGTCTATTTCGATTAATGTCCATTTCTATCTAGAATACAGTTAAAAAGACATGTCAAAGAATGTCGTAGACTTATAGTTCTGTCTTATCGTTTATGTTAAAAATAAATACAATACACCTACGTTTCGCACTTATTATATCATACACGACAATATTTTTATTAAATATGCAACGATATCTGATGGAAAATACTTACAAGAACAGTGTTCAAAGCGGATTTATAGTTCAACATAAGGGTCTCTAAATAGGAACTTTCAATCATCAAATGGAGCAAAATTCGAGCAACTTCCTTAGCAAATTTCGTTCTAAAGTGCCAGTTAATTTTCAAAATATATGCTTAAAATAGGTCAGTTTTATTTAAATTATTTTAGAGTGATCAAAATGGCCAAATTTAGACATTTGGCTCATTTTTGCGCTAAAATCTCGTCTGTTTGGTTAAATTTTACAAAATTTAGAATCAAAATAGTGAATATTTTAGTAAATTCTATTTGTAAGTTGTTAAAAACAACATTTTTTATGGCGAATTTATTAGTTTTGAGTTAATTTTGATATTGAATCGTGTAGAGAACAAAAATTTTGTTGAAGTCCAACGCCTATAAAAAATTTGCTTTGGAGCCATAAAAAGGCCTAAGCGAGAAAATTTCGATTAATGTTTGCACTAAATCTTTACCTAAATCTTGAAAATTTTGAATTTTAGGCGAATTTTGCCAATAAATCACTCAGAGTATACAAATCTTACAGCTCCTAAATTTTTGTTTTCGAAAAAATTTTTGAATTTGCATAATTAATCTGCAATTTGTTTTTCAAATTAAACACTTCAGATAAATGCCAATGAGGTTCAAATAAAATTTACGTATAATTCCAAAAAGCCCTGTTTTTACGTTTAAGTTCTAGCAAAATCATAAATCTTTTGCTAAATTCTACTCTTAAATCGTTAAAAGGAAGGCATTTTTATCCAAAATTATCAATTTTACTCGAATATTGCTGTTTAGCAAGTAGAAGAGTTGGAATTTTGACTCAATTAACACCAATTTCGTTATAGCTTAATTTTCAGCAAATTTTAGATGAAATTTGATTTTAAGTCGAAAAAGAAGCCCGGTTGGGAATCGTTTAGCTCATTTCTGCATTGAAATCTCGTCTTCTCAAAGGAGTTTAACAAAATTTGCATCAAAAATTATAAATCTTGTAGTAAATTCTAGTTTTAAATTGTCAAAAGAAAGACATTTTTATCCAAATTTAGAAAGGGACATAAATTTCAAAACATTTAGACTTAACTTTCTTGTAAATTTTGGTATTAAATTGCGAATTTTCTAAATTTCAGATAGTCATTAAAAGTAGATTTAGTTGATTTTCAAACTTTTGATTTTATCCTACAAATTACGGCGCTGGTCGCACAATTATAGTCATAATTTCAGTTCATTTAAATTGAAGTTAACCGAATGGAAATCTACGAACTTTGCTATTTGTTATTGTTTAGAAAAAATATTTGTGGGTGTACGATTTGCGCCAATTTCGCCTGTCAGTTCCGTTAATAAATAGAACCGATGGGAAAATAACATTGTCAGTAAACCAAACATTGGTGGTCTATGTCTATTCGTCGTCTATACCTTCTAATCTATTAAAGGCTTGGCTGCTAAATACTAGGTAATTTGCGTGAGAAACGATCACTTTTCAACTGAAACATTTCCACACACACACAGAGCGTGTGTGAAAGACAACAGAAAACTTCTTATACCACTATAACAAGAACGACATAAAAAAAATAACAACAATAGAGAATTTGAAGGACCTACCACGCCCTTTTCACACTTTACACTTAAAACAATGATTTGTCAAAAAAAAAACGGACATAAAAGAGAATTACTTACCAATAAATTGCGTTAATAATCGGGCATGTGGGCGATTCACCTGAAAACCATTATCCTGAAACAAGATAATTAACCACTTAATTATCAGTAATTTCGTCGGTTAACATTTTAATAATTTTTTTTATTAAAAATAATAAAAATTAAATATTATTGTACAAGATTCTTGAATCGAATTGACCTTTCGTCCTTTAAAATATTCATAGAAATAAAAAAACCGACCTTATAGTCTTCTAATTAAAACTACCTACTTTTATTTAGATTTCATTCAATTGAAATCGTTATAATTTGCAATAAATTTATCACAATCAATGTTTATTGTTTGTATATGAATTCCATTCGGAAATAATTCGTTACTAAAGTATTTTTAGAAATAGGACAATTGCCCAAATTTTACCGTAATTGATCAATTAGAGTCAGGTGGGCTATTTCGCAACAGATCGACTATAGTTTATAGTCAACTGAAATTTCGAGATTCTTTTATATCGTTCCCTAAATGATTTCAACGAGTAAATAGAAGTTGTTTGTGTATTTGTGTGGTGATTTCAATGATCGACTACAACACGTGTATGTATAAACTTGGTAGTTACATGTCATTTAAGAATCAAAACCATTGAAAGAAGTATTTAAACGCCACTCGAACCATCCACGTAAATAATTGTAATTGAATATTATTACATCTGTATAGTTAATGTTACAATGTCAGTTGAAGTAGGCATTTGTGCAACTATCTTTGCAATAACTAAACAACAAATAAATTTTAACAGATGGTTGTTGCCTCTATCAATAATAAAATTATAGTAATCGAAGGTTTTCAATTTGAATCAAACAGAATCAACTAATAATAATTTTGTTATAATAATAATAATGGCGTAGTAGCAGTGGTGATGGAATTCTTTCGGTTATTTCAAGTGCTATTCGATAGTTTTGTAGACAGGAGAAAGAAAAACCACTCTTTTAATATTGTTGTTGTTGTTGTAAAGGAAAAATATTCAACCGAAAATTGTTGTTTAATCTCAACTTCTATTCAAATTAGATTAAGTGTACCTACTACACTTTCAAGGCAACCACTTGACCGGGGTAGTTTTTATTGCCGTTATTATTATAATTATTACGGACAATATTGTAAAGTGGGAGCGAAACGTGTTGTTGCATCTATTGGGATTATAATTGGTTCCCATTATAGTTTCGTTTTGAAGATATTTTAAAATCGGAATTGTTTTGATTTGACTTTGCAGAAGTTTCTGTCGCGTCTAGTCGAGTGTCTGCTGTTGCAAGAGATATTGTGTGTTTGCGCTATTTATTTATAGACCTATCAAGTTTCTAGCGTTATTATATTGTCAAAGAACACGAAGTAAAAGAGCTTGTAGGTTTTCCAATACTTTATCATCTCTTTTAACAATGACTGGAAACGATTCTAGACAGTTAAAACCAGTGCCGTCACTAGTGTTCGAGCAATACAGGCAATGCCCAAGGGCGGTACTTTAAAGGGATGGTAAACTCACGATACAATTATTTTGTAAAATCGCTAAATAGTAATAAAGTTAGATCAACAATTAAACTATAGTGAATAGGTTTTAAAAATTCCGACCCTTGATTCGTTTTTAGTTAGATTTTAGAGCTTTGAGCTAATTTTGGGGCATTCTCTCATTTAAATTACAATTTCTAACAAAATTTTACTAGAATCAAATTTTTGAGTTTGAATTTCGGGACCCAACTGCCAGTTTGTTTGACGCCAAAAATGCAACTTTTTGGCAAATTTGCCACATTGAAGCAATTATTGTTGCGTTACTCCAGTTTTCTCACAAAAATTCTCAAAATTTCGGACTTAACCCATATAAATTTTACACTAAAAAGGCTAAATTGTTTTGAAATTTTGGCTTAGAATCAAAATGAGTAATTAAACTGGCTAATTTTCCGAAATTTTTGCCAAAATGCATGTTTTTTTAAATTTTGATTATAATTACATAAATATTTTCATAATAAAGCAAAATTTATCAAAATATTAAAATAGTTTCAAAATAAACAAGTTTTTTCATTAAAGCCTTCTAACTCTGAGCTAAAAATGCAAATTTTTTTTTTAATTCCCATTAGAATCAAATAAATCAATACTCTGCGATATAATCTTGAAATCCTAGCAAAAGAGTACTAATTAAAATTTTGATAATGATCGTCACAAAAAAAACAAAATTTTCCACTGAGATTTTCAAATTCTAGACCAAAAGTGCTAAATTTTTCAAAAATTTCCGTTGCGGAAGCAAATAAGGCCAATTTTCTCGAACAAATTTTGATTATAACCAACCGAGTCTAGAAATCTGTTCTAAACTGAGCAAAATAAAATAGCAAGCGGCGTAGGGTGCTTATCTTCACGACGTCCCTGGTTAAAACAAGCAATTTTCTTAAAACCCAATAAATTAATTCCAATAATTTACAATCGTAATAAATTTATAATAAATTATGATAATGTTTTATTGTAAATAGTAAACACATCAATTTCCGTCATTATTTTATTCCACCCTAAAGATCGAGAAAACAATACCCACACATCTCAGTTTACAACAACAACAAAATTCATGAAAGATCATAAAGCACCCGCAGACGACAATCATATTCCCAGTCTGGTCGTCCAGACGGCAACAACCACCTTAACAACCCTTTTTTCACAATTTTTAATAAGCCCCCATTCGAGAATTGCATCAATGGAAATCAACACAACAATAACAAAGAAAAAATTGCATCGGCGAAAAAAGATTTGAATGACCGACTGCAACACATCACTGTCAAATATAAATTAGTACAAGCCATTTAAAATGATGTGAATTTAATTAATCTTATTAGAGATTAATGTATTTACCGATAACGGAGTTATTTTTATCGTTTTTATGTAGTGCTATAAAGATCGAACTAATAAAATTGGAATTATTCAAATAGTTTTAAGCGCTTTCTTTTCTCGATTCCTGTACATTTTTTTCCGAGAAATTTCCGTTTCATTAACCTTTTTCAGTCTAGACAATTATTGTAATAATACAGAAACAATTATCGAAATTCAATTCACATAAAGTCGTAAAATCGTAAAACCGAACGTCTCTTTAGTATTGTGGAAATTGTGGTGATTTCACAATCAATTTACGATTTTTTCAAAGACGAATTGCGCAATATTATTCGAACTAATTAGTCCAATTAGAAAGTGATCCTATTAGTTGTCGTTTTCATCATTTGTATCGTTTTCAACTAGAAGAAAGCTGCTTTTTGTAACAAAACTTGAACACAATGAAGAGAGCCTTATTGCTTTTTTCGGTACGAGTGTAACAGCCCACATAAATGTCATGTTTACCTGTAATTCTGGCGCCTCCGGTTGTAAATTTGTTTTACATGCGTTTTCTCACATTTTCGTCTATTGTTAATACGGAAATATTTCGAAATCGCCCAAAATCACATTGAAAGTTTAGTTTAATGATAATAAAGCGTAATGCTTTAACAAATCGGTAATCTTACATCATTAAGATTAAAATTCACGAATTTTTGTAATATTTCCAATTTTAAATCAGTTAATAAATCAATATTAATATCAGCTTAATTTATGAAATTTTCAAATAGAAATTGTACGTTAAGTTACATCATCTTTTTTCTTATTTTATAGTGAATTTATTGGTGTTTAATAGTAGCTTAAAACACCCACTAAATAGCCTTTTTTTATGAAATGTCACGCCGGAACTGGATAGAATTTTAATAAAATCCCCAATCAATTTTGATTAGAATTAAACCGACAGTGAAATCAGAGGAAATTGGGTAATTTATTGAACAAATATTTACAACTACAAATTTCTTAAATATTGACTGAAACTTGTTAGTTTCGGTACAGAATCGGCCGATTTTCTACCTGAAACGACGTTGTAGAACCGATCATAAACAACAATCGGTGGTACTCTTCAACTTTTCGGTAACTATCACTATAACAACGCTGGAATAATTGAAGAGACAATAAAGCTAACGTGGTAACCTATTGCCAACAAATTTGTTTCTTGGGCGCAATTTTTAGTAAAAATTTGTTAATTTGAATCAAATTAAATATTAAAATTTGGTAGCAAAATTTCGCGAGTTGTCTACCTAAAATCCGACTCTAATCCTTCTATAGTGTCACACTTTATAAATTTGATCATGTATAATTGAAGAAGGCTGTCTCTAGTCTGATTACCAATCGCCAATAAATTAGAGAATACCGCAGAAATGAAAACTTCATACCAATATCCGAATGTGCTAAAATTTCGTCCTTTTGAGTAGAGCTTTTATCTCCCGCTAGAATTCCATCATGTGTACGTGAAAAGAGACATTAAAGCGGCTTATTTAAGTCGTTAGTCTGGTAATAAATCGCCAAGTTGGAGAATACGATTCGATGTCTCCTCGACAAAAGTGCGAGCTTTTTCGGAAAAATTTCATCTAATTTGAATTTGTAAACTTCAAGATTTACAATTTTAATTAAAATACAAACACTGCAAGGCTTCATATCGGCTTCCCACGGTGACATTATTCTATCTCTTTCACGATCTAATCCTCTTATACATTATTTATTACAAAGATGGAATCATTTTGTTATAATCTTTGTAACACTTTCTTCCATCATGAATAAAACTTTATTTAACACTAACCTATTGTTTATAATAATTGTACCGGCAATACATGATAGTTCGAATCATTAAATGATTTGTCAATAACAACAATAACAACGTGACTATAGTCATTGACATGTTTTATTATATGGCGCCAGTTAGTATATTGACATTACTTTATACCTTAAAATAACAGTAAAAATAATCTTTATCTTAGCACATGTTTTATGTTAATCGATCTATTAGTAGAGGGATTGTAGAAGATTGAAGAGAAACTTTAAAATATCTCCATATAACACTCACCGACTATTTATTGTTCCAGTTTTGGTTCGTTTAAACGAAATAAACGTTAACAATAATTGAAGACGTTCTATAACAGACTGGCCACAGGTATTGGACCTACTGCTAAGTAAAGGGGTTGAAAATGTTACTTTTTAACAAAACGAAAAAATCGATTTCAACATTTTACAATAGGGTATTTTTATGACACACTCAAAAATCTATAAACGTGACAAGTGCTATTGTAGTTCTTTTCAATTTTACGACGCGTTATAGATTTTGAAATACCATAAAATTATAACCAACATAATAATTTCAATTCTATTATTATTTTATACAATTGTATCTAATTCGAAATATTGTTAAATACGAATAAATGCCAGTTGGGATAGGTGCAATTACTGTTGTTTTGGTTTCAACAACGCCTATTGAGTACTAACAAGAGCGCCCACAATGATTTATGATTAATTTTCAATAATAGAAGAAATACCCCCAACAACTAGCACCTCGGTGGGCTAGGTCTGCCCCCCTACACCTACTGCTGTCTATTTGAATTAATTTCACCCCCTTTATTAGCGAATTCAATTGCCGGAAAGGTTCAGTTTTGTCGGTAATCTATAAAGTTCCAGAAAACTACCAAGACCTCCCGTACTTATTATTTGGTAGGTGTAGGTATACAAAAACAACACAGAAACACACACAGAGTGTTGTCGTTTTACTGGAACACCCGGAAATCATCTTTCATGGATTTGAAAACAGTTACAGGGACATAAATTATGTTGGTCTTCTTGAAAAATCAGACATTCTACACAATTCAAAATATTTTGCTACCTACTACTAGTAGTAAAATATTAACAATAAACGTTTCGTTGTAACAAATACTGATAATTATTTATTTTGTTTAAAAATAATAGGTGAATGGATTCGTAAAAATCGTCTAGACATTTAGTTGAAATTCATGATTTAGTCATCGTTATCTGATACATTAATGGTAGAGAAAACGGTATCTGTTTGTAATATAAACGACATCAAATCTGTAAAAATTTATAATCATTGATAAAATTCATTAATATTCCGTCGAAAGATCGATTAGAAGGTCGTATTTCTTTTATAATTCTGCACACATTGAAGATTCCGTATTTTTCCTTGTTCAATGTGTAAAAAAATTTAAGAACAAGATATTCTAACGATGAATGAAATCGTCTAGATTCAAAACTGGAATATTTGCATAATTTCCAAATAGACTCGTTTCTATAAAAATAATAAAATAGCAATTCTAGAAAATCAATTTAAATATAAAATGGGACGTTACAGACAATAAATAAAATAGTCAAGCTATATAGTAACGATCGGCTTGACTTTTATTCGAATAAATCTAATTCTACACCTGATTTATGATTAATTATGAGGAAAATACGTAGAATTTCGCTGCACGTAATTGATCGATGATTAAAATTCTATTAATTTGTATAATCGCCTAATTTTCCGTTGTTTTTTAAAACTTCAACAATATAAATCGATCTTAATCCGCAGAGATCATCGTGTAGGTCGATGATTTAAAATTGCCAAAAAACTACAATTCTAAGCGTATCCCAATAAAATTGCATGCAAGAAAACGATAAAAGTCGCATGTAAATCAACATATAGCGATTTATTCGAGTTAAATTTGAAGAACGAGATGATTTAAACGGCTCATATACACCTTAAAAGTGGGTGGTAATTAATGTTCAAACCTGTGTTTCTCAAAAGTTTTAAACACGCCACCCAAATAATTTTCTAGTAGTCGAATTTTATTTTTATTTCCGTTCTGCGACCCAATTTTGGGTCATATCCAACAGTTTGAGAAATGCTGGGAAAATAAAATGATCCCAAGTCTAAGAATGGGGGAAAACTGTACTCTTAATGGAATTCAATTAATAAAATTCGATTGGGAAATAAATTCTTTGATAACTAGTGAAAAATCACTACTAATATTTTAACACTTGCTGTTTTAAGCTATAGATACACACACATATCCGTTCATATTTAATTAGATGGCTATTAAAATACCAACACGTTACAGCTACCTCACACATGCTACTTTAAACTATTGCCTGTTAATTCACACAAACATTTGCCATATTTCCTCTATATGGATAAATCTGCTGTGTAAATGCAGAAAGACAACCAGGAATTGACACTATATCAAACCGTATACAATCCCACACACGTATACTTCATCTATTATAAAATTGCCGACACGACTACGTTTCGTTTAGTTGAATTCAAAAATTATTTACTAATTTATCAAGCTGATGTAGCATTAAAAAATCAACTATTTAAATATTCTAATTTATAACGAGTTTCTATTCTATTTTCCTATATTCTATTATTCTCAAACCATTTATTAGCCATAAATCATCAACATCTAGTCTTTATGCGACAGGCATTCGTGTTACACAAACTTGTCAACATTAAAATATCATTTTTGTTTCGATTACGTTAACATACAATGTTGGTGGTCCACCACTTGTTTTATTTGATTTTTTTCGAGGAAATTTTCGTATAAAATTTTGGCCCAGTTTCAAAATTGTAATAATATTGTCTAGACTTGAACAATCAATATAAATCAAACGGATTGTGTAGAGGTCGATGGTTTTATCAACGAAAATTCGCATATAAATCGCACGATAAATTCGATTTGATTTTGGACGAACCTTACAGCCAGGGACGGCGCGAGAAAATGGGCCGCTCTAAATGAGCCGAATATTTTAGACCGCGGTCACCGCCAACAAAATTTTCCTCCATTTGATACTCTGTGTGGTTGAATTTAGAAAATATTCCTCAACTTTTGTAATCCAAAATTTCGAATTTCAAAAATTTTTCTACGAGAAATATCACCTTGTTTTGAGACGTCTCGATTTATTTAACTCTAACAGAAATTTTGGAAAATTTAGTAATTTTGGCCCAAAATTTAAAGACTTTAGTGATTTCTTTATTTTATTTTGAAAATATACACATTCTAAACGATCATATTCAAAATTTGGGAAAGTAATAGGGATCTTGTTCTAGACTTTCGAGTTTTAATTTGATTCTAATGCAACAAAATAGAACACTTCTAATAGAAAATTCCGTTCTATTTTTAAAATATTGTACAGGGGCATAACCAAAATTTGTAAAAAAGTAGCACTTTTGCTCTACATTCAACTTTTTTATTCTAATACCAAATTTCGAAAAATTTAGTACTTTTAATGTAAAACTTAAAGATTTATGCAACAAACTATGTTCTATTTCTATAGATAAAGCTTGTTTCTGGACTTTTATGAAAAAACTGAAATCGAACTTTTAATTGATCCAAGGTGGCAAATTTGCCAAAACTCCATTTTTGGTCACAATTTGGTCGCGTAATTCAAACTCAAAAACAACATTTGTTTAGAAAACCAAAGCCCAAAAACTCCAGTAGGATTTACCAAATTTCCCCATTCAGTGGCTTCAAATCACACTATTTTTAAGCCTAGACTACCTCAACAATTGCATTTTGCACAGCTTGATTGTTGAGCAAAATTTTACTACTAAATGATTATAATGATTGAGCACTAGTGACGACCCTGCTTACAACCTAATAAGCTTATAAGTTAATGTAATTAATTGAGCCAACGCAAACAGTGGTAGGTCTACTTGTAGTTGTTCTCGTTTCATGTACAGATTTAAATTTCCATCATGTAGAAATATACACAACAACAAGTTGATTGTTATAATAATAAATTTGATTTCTGATCGTTAATGTTTAAAGTATTATAACCTACACGAAATGTTGAAAAGAACTTAATAGAAATAGAAATTAGCAGAAAGTTGGATTGGTGTTTTATTACGATATTGTTGTGTTTTATTATGAGCGCTGCCACCATTTTTCTAAGTTTTCTTGTTCTTTTTATACACGAAAAAAAATTTATAATAAGAATAAGAATAGAATCGTCGGTGGTTTTGTGTGACAAACCACAAAGACTTGTGAGAGGTCAGTCAGGTGGTGGCAATGAATGAAAAACACAAATAATCATACAATCAAGGACATTGACATTCAAACATTACACTACAATAACTCTGAAAGATCTCAATGAATTCCAAGAATTACCCCAAGAATAGAAACAAAATAATGAAAATCTAATCGAATTCGCAATAATAAACTATAATAATAATAGTAATAAAATGTATTAATAGTGGAAACTGAGATTTTGTACGAGTAATCGGCTAGAAATGCAGAGATTTCGTATTAAAAGTTGAATCACGATAGATTCGTTTGCTTTATGATTCCGACACATTACGCATAAATAAAATTTACTCTATCATTCCAACATTTACTGAATATTGATTGAATGATATTGTTGATCATAAATCTATTTAGAAAATTATCAATTGCAGACAATGTGTGGGTACTCTATGTATAAAACAAGAATAATTCTCAATAAATCTACTTCTAAGAAGACGACAAGTAGAGGAAGACCAACAGGAAAATACACCCTTATTTCTCAGTAATTAAACAAAATCCAACAATAATTACAATGATCGTCTAGTACGATTTATTACAACAATTAATGCTTTTAATTATTGACCAGCTAGTTTATTGATTATTTACAACGACGACAAATCGAAGGCTACAAATATGGCGATATTGCACAATAATTAAAGTGAACGTTATTTAATTAATTAAATGCATGAATTTCTATCGAAAATTCGAAAAAACCGACTCCTCTTTTATAGTCAAACAAAACCATTTTGACCTACTTGTTAGTAGTGTTGTTTTTATTTATGAGTCTTGTTAACGTCTATCTGTTGAACAAAAATTCCATTTCGTTACGTGTTTATCTATGAAAAATCTATGAAATTTCCACTATTACATTAGAACAAGAAACTTTACTTTTCAGTTGACAGAGTGTGTTAAATTTGACCTGAAAACTGGAATTATCCACCACTATAATGATTATTAATAAAATTAATGGAGATAATTATGCAGTATAAATAATAATAATGATGATAATGAGGAAAAAAACAGGATGTATATGCATTGCAGCTTGGATACGAATGACATTTGCACGGTTAAGTTGATCTGTTTTTATAGAAATAACCGTTATGTTTTCGTTTTTTTGCTAGATTCCTGGTGAATTTTCAACTTTTCTGCAATTTTAGACATTTGAACTTGTATTCTACCGAGTGACCCACTCAAAAGTAGATCATATGAACGATTTGGACACTAATTCATCGCGAAGTCGGCAAAAATTTCTTTTTAGACAATGTCGTGATTTTCATCAATCAACTATACACATAAAATAACTAAGAAGTAAAGTTGTTTGAATCATTGTTCTAAAAAGCGTTTTTGACCGACTTCAAGATGTGTTGTAGGCTTCAAATTTAGCTAAAATCTTCTCTAATGACCCCCAAAATTACTCACCAACTGATAACATTTATCTTTAAACTAGACACTTTTGAATAGTTTAGTTGGTAGTAACAGAAACGAAAATGTTTCAAAATCTGGACTTGAAGGATCTAAAATTAGGTCTAAAAGTTGTGAAAACAGACAGATGGTTCAAAATAAAAGATTTTCTTGAATTTTGCCCGTTCTGTTCTCTCTCACAATTTTGTTTGGAAGACTGGCTCGATCAAATCAAAAATCCTTCAGTTGGAAAACGCTATTCGGGCAATCGAAAACCACATAACGGCCACAAAAATTCTCGTAAAGTTGTTTTTATAGTTTTGAATACTTTCGAATGGACTCGGTATATACATTTGAGATGGAGATTGAAGCTGTTGAAGAACGTGTAGTTTAATCGATTTCAATTATCCTTTGTTCGTTTGGAATTTGGCAGAAGTTGTTGTTTTTGTTTAAGATCAAATAGAAATCTTCAAAATACCATTTGAAATCCCTAAAAATATATGTAATTGAAACGTCGCCGTTGCTATATTGATAATAGAATTTGTCTGGCACTTTATGTGAAATAATTTTAATCATTTTAATCCAGATTATCATATTTATCATTATTCTTCTTTCTATATTCATTATTTATTGTTATTATTGTTATAGACTATAACTAACATTATTATTGTTTTATTTCGTTATTTTTGTTTTGCTTTGGTCGAATAATAGCAACCGACAGTTAATAATCTGTGGATGTGGTGGTGTGTTTATACGAGACGGCGGCGGTAAATTAAACATTTGCATAAATCGTGTTACAAGTTCTACATACTGTATACTTGTTTGGAACTCGACAGAAAAATTGTGAGAGTAGAACAGTTTGTGTACATGTCATTGGATTTTTATCCGTCTCTTGACTATTCTAAAACTTTTAAACTCGATTAATAATTTAGGTTTATTTGTTCAAACGGAATTTTTTGGCAATTTAATTTGAATTGCCAGACGATATCATCTGTTGTCAATCATTAAAAACACTAAATCCAATACATAAATAATGGAATTAATTTAAAATTAGTTATTTTTCCAACATGTGAGACTCTACGAATAGAAAAACTACAGAAATAATTAATTTGTTATAAACGAATTTAATTAAAATCGGAAAGTCTACAATTTGTTGATTGGTTAATTGCAATTTCATGTCGAAAATACAAATATTATAAGCACGATTGTAATTATGTTATTTATTAAAAATGCCATCTCATATAATAACTGGTTAATATTTTTCTATTATAAAATCTCAAACAACAACAAAGTAACTGTCTTATAATAAATATTTGTCGTTATCTTGAATCGGTAAACTTATTTTAAACACTTTACTTTTAGTCGCTTAATAAACGTAGAAATAGACACAGATATGCAGATGTTTGATGATATACGAAGCTGTTAAACGGGAATGGTAATTTAGCCTGGGTGTTCTCGATTTTTACCACTATCACAAATCTAGAAAACCACCCCTTGTAAAACCGAAAACATTGGATTTCACTTCAATTACGCATTTATAGACAACTGTGTGAGTCATAAATATATCAAAATATTTAAACATAAATGTGACTGTTGTTGAATAAATAAATAAATAAATAAACTTTCACAATGATGGCGATAATTTAAATATGAAAAAATTCCCACCCTTGTTACAAGCAGTTGCCCTCTAGTCGAGAAAAAATCACTTCCTTTTTAGTAGACGACAACAGTTAATCATTTAACAATAGTCTGAAAATTTAAACTGATTAAAAACTATAAACCATAACGGGGCTAATTTAATTGTTACCTACCGGGAATAATTATAATTTACAATGTAAATAAATGTTTCACATACAAAACACAAATGAGGCTTTGTTGTATACAAGAGTAAGTACAATACCGGCTGCTTTTTAATTGAAGATTTATAAACAACTCCAGTAGTCAAAAGACAGATTAACCACACAATACCGCTAAGTCTCCCTATTATGAAGACTCCGCAACTAAACTATCGAAGGTAATGAAATTGTTAATACCTCATTCGATCTTACACCTACATAACGCCGTGAGTTTTTCAAAAATCGACTGATCTACTGAAATTTCTAAGAAACGCAATTTAATTGAACACAATTTCGACTTTATAAATAAAGTAAATACGAAATAACGACTGGTTATGATTTTCTTGAAAGCTGAAATATCTGATTTATAACACCATCTCACAGATAAGAAACACTAACTGAATCTCGATGACTGGTCGAGATTACTGACCAGTTGACAACAGAATACAAGATGTTTAATATTCGCACGCCACTCCAATGGAACGGATATAAATGATAAGAATATTCTAATAATACGAAATATTTCTTTCTTTCAACATATACTGAAAAATTCGAGATCTATTGATAAATTCGCAATAATTCCAAACGTATCAAAAGGCGAGACTGTAGTGCTGAAATACAGACAAAATTGACCTCTTTTCAACTATCAAACTATACATAATCGATAAATTCTCAATTACTTTAGATGTCAGTTATCGAGTAAGAAAATTGAAAAAAAAGTTTTAAACGGATTAAGATTTTCCACCATTGAGACTGAATTCGACAAAAAATCCAGTTATTTTAATTATCCTTGTACCCTTTTTATCGTTGTTGTTATAATTTAAAGACGTCCAACATTAGAGGCGCAATATTCTTCGCATTTTATTTAAACTGTCAGCTGTGCTAGCGGATTATCAAAACCGCAAATCGTTGAGCGGCAACTTGTACCATGCAAATTAAGAGAAAATACTACCGCACAGATAGTGGACCAGGACAAAAAAACAATGCACCTATCTTAAAAAAATAAAACACCCTGCCAATTAGATTGAAAATACAACAAGAACTCAATTATTATCAAATTTCAACTATCTTAATTACTGCTGAAAAAAAGTTGATAATTTACACCTACAGATGTAATAGTGAATCGTTTAAAATTTGATTTTTTTAACATAAAAATTTATTCCATTGGTTAACTGGTGTTATAATTATTAATTTAACCGAAAGTAGCCAACCAGTAAATTTAAGTTGATCCGAGGTTTTATAGAAAATAAAAAATCAAATAATAATAAAAATCAAAAGTTTAATAGCTTGATTATAACAGGGCATGTATCTGAAATTGCGTCGAATATTTTCACAAAAATCCACACATAAATCAAGCGATAATTATTTGATTTTTTAATGAAAAATCAGTTGAAAATTAATCGAAATTAAACACCTGTGTTCTTTTATACGGGTACATGTATAAGAAAATATCAATCTAGGAAGTGAATGTTTGTATTTAATTAGAATTTGATCTAAATTAACTGATAAAGTGTTGAAAATTGACGATAATTGATGTATTGATTTTCAATCGAAGAAATCGAATTGATTGTTATAATAAAACTATATTTATAACTAAATAGAATTGTTTCGATAAATATTCAAATTTTGAAATATTCGTCGAGATTTTTAACAGGCACAAATCGGCTATTTGGTCGTCTTTTCATTTTCCCACTTGGAAAGTTTCATAATTCCCCTATGAACCAACTAATGAATGTAACAGATTGGAATTACAAATGAGATATATATAGATATAGATATGTATAAATTTCCTGATAAGCGGTTCTTAAATGATAATGTTAAAATTATGTAAATTGTCCGTATTGGTACAGTGGTAGCGTCCGCGTTCAGAAGAATGTTCGAAAAAATGTCCCGTTCATAAGAATTTCTCCATGTATCGAAATATATTTTGCAGTCAGGATATCCTTCTTCTGATTATACTTCCAGTCTAGACTGGGAAAAGAATGTTGTTCCTGATGGTATTTAAAAACGAAGAAAAATCAAACGATATATATCCGAAATTTTGACGTTCTATATTTATAAAACACCGGTTGTAATCATTTATTTCAGGAATGAAGATGCTGAAACTCCTCACTAAACACCATTTTGTTTATTTATTTCGATTTGTTCTCGTCCGACCGGAAATTTTTCGGTTTTTCTCGCTTTTTTCAATAAAATTTCAATTGAATCAATCATGATTTTCTCTAATCAATTACTAACAAGTGTCTAGTTTTGCACCAATAGAAAACTTGAAACAACTAATCTCCCCACTTTCGATCAATGTTAGCCATTTTGTAGAATTTTTGAAAAATCATACAATTTGGGAAAATTTCATCCGCAATTTAATTTATTACAGAAAAAAAAGCAATTAATTTAATTTATTTATTTATGTAGAAATCACTTGGGAATAAAGTAAACTGACGATATTAAAAATTTATAAATTATGATTTCAACATTACAAATTTCAACCACCTGCTGGTTTTATCGTAAATCATTAAAATATTTAGCAAAATTTCGATAAGTACAATTGAATCTGTTTAATTCAATGTTAAAGGGGCGAAATACGAATTGACGCACCCTAAATTTAATTGAAATTCATCGTTTGTAAATTTTCTCTCATCATCATCATCTCAACTACCACCAATCTGGGTCATTTATTTTCACTTATGTAAGCTTCATTTAAATATCATTTATAATAAGAACCCAACCCTATATTATCTTATCATTTATAATTTAAACTCCACCTGTTGTCAATCAATTTGTTAATCAAACGATTTGTATTTGGATTGTTTAAACAAGAATCTTTAAGAGTTGTATGGAACAGCAACAACAGTTTATATCTAATTAATTAAGATATTTACAATCAACACCGGGAGGTTTGTTTTACTTACCCGATATAAGTGAGAGGGAGTCCCGCCGCCGATGCAGGTGTTGTAAATAAGTAAGGATAGATCACAGATGCAGGAATCCAAATCGAAACAGAACAGTAACAAAAATCGTTCCTCTTTTTAGATTTTCTCCTTTTTCTAAACTAATTTCACAATATAGACAAGCACACATATACATTTAAACACATCACTAAAACTAACACAATTAAACACACAATTCCATTTAATTATAAGTTTTGTTTGGAGCGGGAAATCTATTCGAAATAGTCGATTTTTATGGGGGTTGATCGATGAATTTTCTTTAGCACTACACTTAGTATCGATAATTACATTCTATAAAGGGGATGAATTTTAGTATTGTTGTATCCTGGGAAATTGCGAAAAATATACCAGAATAACAACACCAATAACGGCAACAACAACAGCACGTAACAACGAATCGTCTTCAACAACTGGTAGGACTTGCACTACTGGCAAAGATACAGACTTTGGTGTTAGTAGCAGAGGGAGCATGTTGGACATCACGACAGCAAACGCTGACTGTGTTAAATTCTCACTGTATAGAGAAATTATACCAAGTCAGTTTTTGTATGTATATGTACGTGTTTATATGTGTGTGTCCCACCACTATTTCATAGATATTGTGCATATTATATAGACCGTTAGTTTGGTGCCAATTTTACAAACGCCTCCCGAAAAAGCTCCACTATTACTCTTAAGAAATCTTGCCGCAACCGAATTGAGGGTGATAGACGAATTAAATCATAAATAACCATATGACAATAAAATCACTTTAGGTGTTGATTAAATTAATTTTATTATAATGTTTTGATGTATACCGAACAGGTAGTCGGTTTATGATTGGAATAAATGGGTAATTAAGCCCATTGACATTTTTGTTTAAATGTAAAATTCATTTAAAATTCGATTGAAACATCAATTTTTTACCTTGACTTTTTTCGATAAATACAGGAAAAAATAATAATATGCAAATCCGGTTGCAAAGATTAAAAAAAATCGATTTACATTAACAAAACGATATCGATTAAAGCCGAGTTTAATTATCCTTTCTTTTTTTATGAAAGAAAGCTTTCATTTCTATGGTTGTAAAATCACCGTTAATCCAACAGAATAAATTAACTTTAATTTCCTCATTACCGAATAATATCAATGCACATTGAACAGTTATACTGTCGTATTAAAATAATTTATCAAGAATAATAATAATAATAATGATAATCATTGGTAATAATAAGTAGAAAGACAATGTAATACATAATATCCATATAGTGGGTAAATGCTAGAAGGGGAGAATGTATAAATTATTTTAAAATAATGATTACGATAATTTCAAAAAATATATTCCACAAAATTACTATGTAAATCGTCTTGTAACTAGACACCTATAAATTTCTCATCTGTTCCGCACTTGTCTACCTATCCTACTGTTACATATCCAACGATTATGCTGCATTAAAATGGATTTAGAGGAAAAATTAGCGAAACGAACCCATAAACGCCTATACCACCTAAATATAACTAACTCTTATTAATTAGAATTTGTACAATAGTCCCCAGGGAGCATTTTTGCAAAATTAGCACTCTAGTTCGCTGGAAAATTGGTGGAAAACCGCTCAGATCTAACAACATTACGATTGTCATCAACCAAAAGAACGGAAAAACTTGTCCATCGGGAACAATCACGAATTGAATAATCATTAACAATTAGAGAGCCAGTTTCTAATTTTTTTGAACATGCCGTAATGAAAGACAACAGAACATTCTTTATCATTTAGTTGATGGAAATTTTGTTAGTTTGTCATCAATTTCCCAATTTTAATTTTGCTGCCCGTTTCCTGGGAGCTATGCTACAAATTCTCAAGCATATTGCACACTGAAATTAACTTTTTTGGTTCGTTTGCAGGCTACAATCGGTGGAATAAAGTCGCTTGTCCGGCCGAAATTGGCCATAATTGCATTATTAAAATATTCCACCGGTTATTTCCTCAAGTTGTGCCGTCACCTGTCATCGTGACTTATTGAATGGAACGATTCGTTGTTGTTGTTTTTAAAACTAAACGAAAATGTAGTGCAAAGATAAGAATCGTACTGTTGGCTGGGAGCTGGCCGTCATGATCATCATCATCATCAACGAAATTGGACCTAATTTTAAACCGTGTAATCGCTGCTAATTTTAGGGTGGGCATTTCAAATTGCAGGCGGCGAAAAAGACGGTTCCGCTTGTTATGTCGGGCTCTGTTAGCTTTCATTCTTGATCATTTTTATTTTGTATTCTTTTTGTATGATTTTAAGTTTTTAACACAACCTTATAATAAGATTAATTGTCTCTTTTATCTTTACATTAACGATTTTATTTTTATTGTAATTTAAGTTATCTAAAATTAAGATCATTCTGTGTATGTATGAATAATTTCGACGATTGCGTGACATATCAACGTCAATAATCGAAGAACTCAAAAGTTCCCATTAAGAATTTTTCAAGAGAAATCATTGGAAATCTACCTTGTGGAATTTCTGAATCGTCGGTTCGTTTTTACGACAATCTAAATCAATCGTTACGCAATATAGAGAAGATGTCAAATATGTTTGAAGCAAATCTATAACGGTTATTGTTCCGGACTCTAATTCTAACGATTTTATCAATCATCGATAAGATGATCGGAGCAAATTCTTTCGCCTTTTATAAATAATCAAAACGGACAGAATCGTTAAATATTTGAATATGAAAATGGGTATCTGGAAAAGTGTAAAATTTTATCTTGAAACTTAGTTGGTTAATTATTTTTGTAGCCGAATTAAGGAAATAAACCAACTAATATTATTCGACATTAAAGTAAAATGGTAAATTCTTTTTCGTTACTTCTCACTATAATCTGTATATATAATTTCGTATAAATTTAGATTAAAGTTGCTAAATTTTATTACCAACGAAATCTTAAATCAATACCGATCAAATATGAGAGAATCTTCAAAATAATCCCGGTTCTATTTCGGCCATATCGTTGAAATTTTTAATCTAGTTTATGTCGATTTTCGGTTATTTATTGTCGCAAATTCCCCCAAATTCGCGAGATTTATAAAATTAAGCAAAATCTATTGAGTCGCGACATTGTTATGTTCTATTCCATCCAAATATTGTTTGGAGTTACTCCAAGAATCGGATATAGAGAGAATGGGAGAGAGTAAACATTTTGTCGTTTCGTATACAAGAAGTGCTATTATTTCAAAAATAATTACAACTGCCACAATTAATTGTGCTAAATATTATATGTTTGAATTTCTTTCAGTTGATATCTGCCAAAAAGACGAAATAATTGAGTAGTTTAAAGAGGGAATGTTTCTGGAAAACTTGGCAAATATTAGTTTTGGACTTTAGTCCAACAATATAAATGTTGATGTGTTATAACATTAGACGTACTTAAAATATCTCTTAATCGGTGATTGAAATTAATTAGAAAGACAGCTATTTAAGAATGGAATGAGGACGATAATTGTGTTTATTGTTTGCCAAATAGAACGAAATACCACAATTTCACACACTCTAATAATTCAATTTTGATATTTTATTAATTTATAGTTTCCACAAATTTTTGATCTATTTTTTTTGACAAGAAAAAAACAACACGTGTTTTAAACAGACGATTATTTATTAGTTTTCCGTTGTTATTTTATTTTGTGCAAAAATCTAACGAACAATGACTCGAAACCATGTGACTAAAAATCTAAAGGACGATATCCTAGGACGTCCATTATATTTTAGTCTAATATCCATACAATGTAATAGATCAATGTTATCGGAAATGAATAAGTGTTGCTTAGCGTATTTACAACATTCATTAGAGACGTGCAAACGATTTGATAAAGCGTAAAGAGATCCACGACATCATTTATAATTTATGAAGTGTTAATTTGACATCAAATCTTGACATGATTTATGTGAATTAAATTGAGAGAGAATCGACCGAAAGAAAAAAGAATACTAGTGTCGCCTTTATATATTAAATAGATAACTCTCTCTTTTAACATAATGGCTTTAGGTCTCTCTTTTCGGTATTTTTTATTCAAACCACTATTAATATATCTAGCAAATCTATATTTTATCTATCAAATGTTACATTTTCTTGTACGCGCAATTACTATAATTCATTCGTCGCGGATATTTGGCGTAAGCAACCCAAAAACTTATTATTAGCGGATAACTTTATAATTCTACGCAATCAACTGAATTTACAGACTATCTCTAATTTATCAAGCACTCAAAAAAATTCTCTGAGTACATCTAAAGAAGTTTTCAACGAATTGAACGAGTAAATTTGGCCCAATCTGTAGATTTTGAAAGAAATATATTTTTATCACAAATTTTTTTCAACTTTTATTAGACGATTACAAAAGTAACCTTCCAAGTAATCGTAGAATCTTCACAATTATAAATGACAGAGAAATATAATCATTAACATAAATTTATGCTTATCATATTAATCGAAAATAATTATATTTTTTTATAAAAAAGAAGAAGTAGAAGAGAAAAATAGTTGACGTATTTATTTGTGCATAAATTATGTTAAAAATAAATTATGTATGTACATATATTGTTGTTTCTATATCTATTATTCATTAAATTGAAAAAAAAGAAAAACGAACTTTTCCATTAATCTATAGTAGAAGATTAAACAATTATTTTGTTTAATAAATATTGTAAATTTAAAAATATCGCGCAAAATCTATTAATACAAAAACGTCTAGTGCTAGCTGATATGTTATTAAACTATCATGAACTTTAGCTATTATTAGATTAAGTTTAATGTTTTCATTATAAACTTTTCATTCATAAGGTGTATCCTGTAGAGATGGGATTGTTGTTTAATTTTGAAAGAAAACGGGTAATTGTTTTAAACATAAATATTAATGTGCGTTCATATTAGAAAACGCTCTATGTGGCTGACTAGAAGCTTAAAAGAACGTATGTCTCATATTATGCTACTGATTGAAAGTTTTTATATTGTGGTTACCGGTAAATCTGGGAAATTATTTGAAAAAAAATCGTTAACACAGTTGGACAACATTGTCAATGACAGTACTATAAGAGTATATGACACGTTATTATTGAAAATATCTAATAAAAAAATATACAAGTATCTTTATAACCGCGATTATATTTATGTGTAAAGCCCACGTTTTGAATACATTGTAGTTTAATAGTGTTGTCTTCATTTTTTTCGTAATAACCGAACTGTCATAGGGCTAGGCTGGATATTCATTGCTAGTAATGCTTGTTTTGTATTCGATACGATTGAATTGGTTGCTAAAACGACGATAAATTGATCTTTTGTTGTCCTCAGGGACGCAAGAGATAAATAGAGCCGTGAAGATTTGAATGTATTGGCCCCCAAACCTAATAATGAAGAGCTTTTATTGAAGGAATGGTTGAAGAGTTTAAGCATGAGAATATTTTATGGCTTAAAAGGGAATAATTTTGCCGATTTAGGGCTAACACTGCTCAAACGTCTATCCAATTAGCCCAAGATTGAGTCAATTGTGACGCGATATTCGACGAAAAACACAAAAATTTTCATTCGTTTAAGCGCAAAAGAGGATTGAAGAACGCCTACAGGTCATAAAAACCACCTACCCAGAGTTACTCAAGAATTTTCACCTTTAAATCCTCAGAGACTCAAACTTGTAAAATTAAATCAAAAATCAACTAAAAGTGTCATTCTTTTAGCAAAAGCTAGTGTAGAAATTTCTCAGAATAAGGAGTAAAATATCTAAAGATTTCGCGTCTAAATTGAGATAAACTCAAAAATTATTTTAGGAAAACTGTTTAGAAGAAAAATGTCTCAACTTCAACTCAAAGTCATGTGAAGAATTTCCAAAAATTAAAAGCAAAAGTATTCAAAACTTCGTTTAAAGTCAAAAAGGCACTTCTAAAAAGTTACTTATAGCCTGCCTTTTTGGCATTTTACCTTCCGCACTTTTGTCCTGATTAACAGAATTCTAAATTGAATTTGAGTTTAGCTCAAATAGACCAAATTAGAATAAATCACGTCTACGTGCATCATTTCAATGTAGGCTACAGCTCTATTTAATCGTTTTTTCAAGTAAATAGCCAAGAACGTGTCAAAATATCTAATAGACAGACAATCTTCCTTATTTTTCAAATCTGTCATATTATGATTGACAATTTTGGGAAAAATAAGCAACTTATTTGGTAGAAAAGAAAAAGCAAATACTACTTACATGTTGGATAAAGTCCAAATTAGATCCAGTAATGCTCCAACATTCAAACCGTTCTAAAATCGTGTTTTGCAAACGATCCACACTTCATAAATGTTTCTGGAATTGAAAAAAGATCGTTGTAATGTGAATTCTTTTTTTATTAACTTTTCTAATGATATATATGTTGATAAAAATATGTGTTTTTAGAGATAGTAGAAATATTAATGACTTTTCAATCAGAACAACTTTCCCCACCCTTTTCACTTCAACTAAAATAAGAAAAAATTCAAAAGTAAATTAAGCTTTCATTAAACACGTGGTCGCCGGTCATCTATCTGACAAACAAAACGGTCTGTATTTATAAATTCTCTTTTGCCTTTGATATTTTATTTGGACCGAGAATGATGGTGGAAAAAAAACAACAACAACAACAACATCGGGAACGCTAAAAGAAAATCGCTAGGCTGTATGTAAAAGAAAATCTAATAATAGATAGAATAGAGAATGGAGCGAACATTAAGACATCAGGTGGTAGACTTTTATTTGCTTGTAATTTAATTTATTGTTTGTTGAATCGATTTTTCAAGAATCATTTGCAAATTTCAAATGATGCATACAGGTGGTAATCTAGCAGTAATATAATAAATCATATTTGATCATAAATCACCGATAACAGTAACTCGCCTAAATAGGCATGTCTTTTCAATCATACTCGACGACAGAATATAAGAGACTACCTTCATGATAATATTCAATAAAAGAACTGGAAAGTAAGATAATTTACAATTTTTACCAAATACAGAAAAAGAAAGGCTCTAAAGATATATTCTTTACAATGAAAATCTAAAATATCAAACATATTTCTTCAAAATAATAGAACAATAGTTCATAACGAATAGAATACTAATGGCAATCAAATTTGGAACTGTAGGGTTAGACATTTGGGGAGTTTTGTTGCCAATCCATTTTTTGATGGGCGCACAATTTAAAATTTTCCACTTCTATTGGGCAAATTGGATATTTTGAGTTGCGCCCTCTTCAGAAAAACTGAGTTGGTACTAAATTCGCCAGCTGCATCTAACCTTACAATTCCAACTCTGTGTTCTGTTTAAAGAACTCTATTTTGATTATTTTGGACTAAAATAAATTTTGTTTGAAACATTGCTCAAATACGAATAAAAATAGTCAAAATTGAAGTTATGAAGTTAGAAATTTTGGTAGATACTCAAATATTCGTTTCTACTAAAGCCAGTTTCTTATTTTCTGTTGTCTCGTGTACGATTTTTGAAGCTGAAAACTGAAAAGTTGCAGTGGCAATTGTAGGGGCGGACTGTTAATTTAAAAATTGTTCAAATTTTTTCTCAAGCGCGACAATTCATAACAAAACAAAACACATTCTTTATGTATTTATTGTGTATTGATCAATTCTCTAAGTTGTATTTGTATTGTAAACAAATTGTAAAAATTGTTGTTTATTTACATTTGTTTATTTCGTCGTCTTGTTCTTTTTTTCTTTCGTGTACACTTTCAAAATGACCACAGCTCTTAAGAGGTGTCAAAGTGGAAATAAGAAACCGCTTAAGTTATACATATATGACGACAATCAAAACAATCTTCTGCAAATAGGTGTAAAGGTATCGGTTAGGTTCACACGCCTTCGACGTTTTTGGAATTTTTTCCAAGACCTTTTCTATATGTTCATATATGAATGTGTATATGTGTACATGCATTTATTAGTGTTTACATTTTGGGAAATTTATGAAAAAAGGAAATATAAATTCTGTTGATATTCTCCTTTTTTTCCTCTTTTTCCTATATTTACACTTTTTATTTTCAATTGTAATCTTTTGACCTCTTTACAACGAACAAACCCACAAATAACACTAAAATCAATAACGTTAAAATTTTCATTATAATATCGCACAAAAATCTATTAACAATACAACTTAAATGTAACGTTAGCGTAACTTTGAGTAGATTCAAAAAATATTGCAATTCGTTAGAATTCGGTTGCGTCAATTGAAATTTACTCTTGAGAACACTCAATTTCTCAGTTATTTGAGCATAAGAGGCATAATTGCCGAGACAAATTCAAGACACCCTCAATGAAGCACCTCATTTTGGAGAATTGCAATAAAATTTTGATTTACAACGCAACAACTCGGAAACTCATTATTTTGAGCTAAAACACATCCTATAATAGTTGGTCTACAATGAGTATTACGGAGTAGATGGTAGATTGATTAAAGAAGTTGCCCAATTTACCCAAAACCTAATAAAAATTTAGAACATGGCCCTGAAACTTAAGCGAATATAGCTAATAATCGATTTACAAATTTTGGAAAGCAACTAATTAAAAATCGAACGTAGACGTTCATTTTTGAATGTAGAGCAATTTTTGTGAATACGCTCTACTGGTAACGCATTTATTGCGGATGTTCTGACCGTTGCGCTATCTATAACTCAACAATACGTACAAAATAGTAGCCTGTTTGAAAATATCGCACATTCAATCTATCGAATAACAGATGCCGCTGAATTGAGCTTTACTTTTAAAACTATCTTTAAAATATAACGAAAGCTTCGTGGGGGATAGAAAATTGCTACCGATTTCGGTTTATCATTATTCAATATCGAAATAATGATACTCTTTACCTTGAAAATATACAAAGGGAACATTTATTGGAAATATTTCAGTTTTTGTTTTATTGTTTCAAAGTAGAAGCTATTTAAAAGAGGATGAATGATATCATCTAATGTTTATAGGATGCGATAATTATTAAAAAGTTTTGCATTAAAAACGTGAGACGAAATAATACGATGTATTATCATTTGATTTTGTCATTTATTGATCATTTCTAATAATAACGAAGAATAATTCGATATACAATTAGGTAAACAAAATTAACAAAATTCCGGTTTCTATATTTCGTCTATTTCAACTTGATTAGCTAGATTATCGAAAATTCAAACAAGTTGTTGGAAAAAAATGGTATATTTATTGTTGTTGATATCTTTAAATATAAATTATTTGAGTAATAAAAGTTAAAAGTGTATTAAATTTTAAACAGAATTAAAAGAACATATTTTATATCTATTGGATATAGCCTTGTTCTACATTATACATGGACGATAGTAGTCCGGTTTTAAAGGATTTATTCACGGTATTCTCTAATGAAAGTTTTATAAATCCGCGATTTTAATCTCAGGCTAGCTAAAAGACGCGGATTAAAAATTGTACAACAAGATAAAGCTTATTCAACGCTGCATATTCAAACAATATTAACCGATAAACAATTGGACTGAGTTATTTTTTGATAACCTTTTAGCACTGGAAGATTAATTTTTTTTTAACAATTTTTAACTTGCAAATTAAATAGTAACGATTGATTTCATTGTAAATATTTACACAAAATAGTAGACGTATGATATGTGAAATCAGTTGAATAATTAAAGAAATTGGTGCAACGAATTGATTTTCTTTCGTTTTCTAGAATTTACTTACGATAAGAAAATCAAATACCAACTATAATTTTATGAATAAAGATTGATTATAGACAACGATCAGTAATCGGTTATTAATTGAAATATCGATATTGTAATGAGAGTTTTTCCCTAGTATATTATGGCCTAATTTTTCAACTCATCTTTTAGTCAGACATAAAAGAAAATTATATCAACGGTAATGATGATGATGATTTTTATCCAGTACGTCGGCGTTCAACGGCGCTTATGTTGTATATATAAAAAAAAAACTTCGTTCATAGCAAGCAGAGCATCGAGGGGCAATTTGCCAATAAGTTTATAGTCTACTGGGGACTGTCCTAGGAAGCAGTTAGTAGATATCCTGTTATTATCACTAATAGTACAACATAATATAGAACGATAACATGAATAACTTATCGGTAGTCTTGTGTATTTTTGTTATTACAATTACCATCAATGCAGGTTAGTTTCTATCAATTTATTCAAAAAAAAAACGGAAAATTTTTAGATTTTTGTACAGAGAAATTGATTTACTCAAACCGACTTTAAACAATTAATCTGCAATTAAATTATCTTATTTTTACAGATACCAGTGTAGCCTGGCAATACGAGCATGAAGGTAATACTAATTATCAATTATATAATAAACATAATAAAATTAGAATTATTGTTAAAGCTATTTTGATAATTAATCTGTATCTAGAAATTATAACTGTTTTCCGCTTTGATTAAATTTTGAAACAAAATTCAATTGAAACCGCGCCAATATTTACAAATTCTACATTAATTTCGGATTTTATTATAATTTCAATATGTTGCATCAAAACAATCGATTAAATTCTAATTCACTATAAAATTTTAAAAATAGAGATTTTTTAAACAACAGGTCCAATAGGGCGCTACGCCAAAATCGCTGAATAATTCATTTACAACAACAAAATTTCGATTTTTAAACTTGACTGCATTGGGAATTTTTAGAGGATGTTTAAAGGATATACGTCTAGGTCAAGTATTTCGTTAAAAATATCCGATGTTTATTTTACCAAATAATTTTGGAGGGTGCTACAATTTCGCAAATAAAATTTATACACCGATTAGAGTAATTCGGACGACTTAACTCTAACACTTAACGGAATTGTTTTTATAAAATTTTCGTTATTAATTTAATTTTAGTTCAAAGTTTATTTGAAATTGGCAACAACCAAATAAATAATATGCAAATAAGTGTTTTCCTGTTATTTTCAAAAATTATAGAAAATTACACGATCAATCGTATCCTGAGTTAGAACGATCATCTATAGAAAAAACATTATCATAATTTGTCTCGTAAACACCCCTTCAAGTTGCAAGGACAATCGTTTATAGACAGTTGCTACGGAATTTAAACCTAGCTTTAGAATGAATAGGTCAATCAAAACTATTTTGTTCAATAAGGATATGCGGCTGATAGATCCGTATTAAAATAGATAATCGACATATCCGTGCGATTTAGGGTGCGCTTATCAATTAAAAATAAAAATTAATTTGTGCAAATAAATTTGCAATATTACCGTAAAATGTATGTCGATGTAATTATTGAGAAAAAACAATACAAATTATATAGATCGTAAATCTTAATTTATAGTCTATCGATTACAAGGGATCAAATTTGACGCGACTCATATGTATATCGTTTTTTTTTTATTATTCTGATTTCGTGTTTCAAATTATTAATACAATAAATTAATATTAAAAATAAACAAAATAACAATAATTAAAATTGTATAATTATTATATTTAGTTAATTTATTATTTATTATTAGTTGCCGTGCAAAAAAAATCGTTTAATATACGTAGTGATCACGTGAGGTGTTTAACTAAAAGTAACTATGTAGATTATACGGGAAGTTCTATTATTAGGCGAACAATTTGAAAAAAAATCAAGCATCTATAGAGACCCATGAAGAGCAATTTGGCAAGATTTGGACCTCGTAGCCCATTAGGAAATTCCTCATGGTTCCTCACGAACCATGATTAACGACCAAGAATGACTCAAGCATGTTTCCAACACTTGCATTTATTCTACATTGTGATGAAGAAAACCAAAAAAAACAATGACCAAAGAAGCATCCTTGAGTCATTTTTAATGATTTAAAGTCGCAACGTTAGCTAAATAGAGTGTTTTTTGATCAACTTTCCCGCAAGCTACGTGGTTTAAATTTTGCTAAAATGATCTACAAATCTTTATTATTTATTTTTAATTGCCCATCAAGTAAGACTTCCCATCTAAACGATTATATTCTTTGAGTTTAGCAGCTTGTGTAAGTTAAAGCTAAAACCTATTGAGCGATTCGTTTCAAGGATTTTTAGAAGGGTGCCTGAAAATTGTTTTAGCAAAATTTGAGCTTCCTACTTAATTTGAAGTTCGTCAAAAACGATCGCTTCTGATGTTACAATTTCCAAAATCAGATATGTACGCAAGGATCCAAAGTATACAGATTTTTTCACTTTTCTGGAATACAATGAAGAAAAATGGAAACAATCAATGTTAGGGTGATCCTTGAGTCATTATTAGTCATTGCACATGCAGAGTTCGTTTTAAATATCGCGATACTGTCCAAAGAAAGCATTTTGAGCGATTCTCTGATGCTAAAATATCTCTGGAGACCCTCTTACAAAACCTTAAAATATATTTCAACAACTAGACTTATCTTTAAATTAAAATCCCGAATGAACCACCTGGCATTTCCGGATTATTAAAAAATTATTATTCCGCTCTACTGCAAATTTCCAGCGATTAGACTCCCAAAGAAATACCCGAAAGAATTGCTTAATTTGATTTAGATTTAAAAAACCGGATTTGTTCTAGATCAGTGGCCGGATCTCTGCAAACACGGTAAACGACAATCACCGATAGCTCTATCCAAACGCATTGCAAAAGAAGCTGAATTTCCACCATTGAAATTTCACAATTATCGCAGTCAATTTTTAGGATATATCAAAAATAATGGTCATTCTGGTATAATTCAAATATTAATCTAGTTTAAGATAATTATATTGAAATTTCAGCTGAAATACGATTTCATGTACAAGATCCACCCAATGTTATTGGCGGTAATTTACCTGATATGTTTATATTAGATCATTTACATTTCCATTGGCAATCAGAACATACAATCAACTCATACAGGTATTTTATTCTACAGAAACAAAACGTCAAGGTGACAATATATTTTTATCTTAAATCTCATTCAGGTATCCGTTAGAACTGCATTTAGTACATTTCGCTAAACGTTATGGTAATTTATCAGAAGCTGTAAAACACACGAATGGGGTTGCTGTATTTGCAGTACTTTTCGATGTGAGTTTTTTTATATTGCAATTGATGAAATCAAAAGAAATTTTGTAGTTTTGCGCCGATGATGAACAAGAATTTGCGCCACTAATTGAGACCATTGGTCAAGTTCATGATCATCCGGATCAGGTTGTTGAGAAAACTATCGAATTATTTTATTATTTACCAATGGACAAAGCCGGTTATTATCGTTATAATGGTTCTTTAACTACCCCGGGCTGTAACGAGGGTATAATATGGACTGTGTTCACAAATACAATCCCCATATCAAAGGCTCAAGTATTCTAATTATAATAATTATTAAAATTGTATTGATTTGATACTTTTAGGTGCAACATTTTGAAACAATGGTTGATAGTCACCAACACAAATTACCACACACATATCGATCATTACAATCGATTAATAATCGACCTGTTTATCTTAAAGTTAGCCCGGTTCGTAATAGTGTTTGTTCTTTTGTTGGGATAAATCAAATAATTTTAACATTTTTAACATTGATTTCAATCTATTTGTTATAAAATTCGCTAATAAATAACGGAATACTAGTCAATTGCCAGAAATGGTAAACTTCGTTATAAAAATAACTGTTTATAACTAACATTGAAAAAAATATATTTTCGTAAAAGATTCCTATTGTTTTTTATTTGCTATTACAATTTGAAGAAACCTAATTCAAACTCGTGTTAATTTCACAGTTTAGTGAACTTAATTGTCCATTAATCCATTTAATAAACAATTTTTTATTATAAATTACTTGAAATCACCTTGTCAACAACACGTTTGGTAATCATTCGACGAATAAAAATGACCACACACTTTTTGGAAGAATGCAAATTTAAAAGAACTGAATTTCAATCAAATTGTGGTTTTTCTCGAGTTTATTTTTTCGAAATTTGTAATTTTTCGTATATTAAGGATGATTTCTACGTGCAAATTTATATACGGTAAGGTCAACGTTTTAATTAACACGTGAAAATTACCATGAAATGTAAGTACCCGAATTTTAATTCATTAATTAATTAAAATTACAATTAAGATTAATATCTTACTTTTCTCACTATTAGAATTATAATATTCGGGCTATAAGTTGCATTATTTGGCGAGCAATTCGAGAAATATTTGAAGGATTTATGGAAGATTACCTGGAGATTATTTTAGCAGAATTTAAACCTCGTAGCTCATTGCAAAGTGAATGAAATGACGCTCGTTTCTAACAATGTCTCGATTTTTAAAAAAACATGTACACTAATATTCGAATGATCCTCATGCTGAGTCATTTAACGTGCTTAGCTCATTTTTAAGATTCGTGATATTCTTCGAAACGATTTTTTTTCACTAAAACAAAGCCACGAGGCTTTAATTTCGCTCCAAGATTAAGATATTTTTCAAATCTCTTGACAAATAATGGCATTGATATAAGAACTTACAGCCTGAATTGAATTCGTTGTGAGAATATCGAGAAAAAAAATCAATTGATGATTTCCACTGGAAATTTTGTTTGAAAACTAATCCAATCAACACTATTTTCTCCGCATTTAATTCAATTATGTAAGGATAAGCGGTTATTATAATTGGATAGGATTTTGTGGATTCTTCAATGACTATATTTGGAATATTTTTGAATTATTGTTATCATTAAAAAAAGAATTTGCATCTTTTAATTTATTGCATTTGTTAAAAATTACGACGAAATTCCCTTATATAAATTATAAATTACAATTAAAATGTTGTTGTTGTCAAGCACAATAAATGAATTCCATTCTTAAAACCTATATAATCCATTATTATTACTATAATAATAATAAAAATAGTAATAATAAAGCGGATATTATCTTTCTTACGTATAAAAATACAAAATATAAATAGTACATGTAATATGTCACAATACTAACAATTAGTAATACTTTAATAATACGGATATTTGACGATTATTTTTCAAAATTCCATTCGTTAATTTTCATAAATCGGTCACTCGTCAGTGATAATCAAACTCATTAAAATTTTGGCAATTATTATCACATTTTTTGAAATTTTTATTTCAAACAAAAAAAGACCGATAATTCTTACAAATTAAGTGAATTTGTGCAATTTGCAGCATTTAAAAATTCAAAATAAAGCAACTGAATTATTTTGAAATCGGCTCGTTTAAATAGGAACGAAAATTTATAAGGAACTAAATTGTGTTATCAATGGAGAAAAGAAACGGTAAATTTTTAGATTTATAAACGTAGAATTAAGTTTTCATTGATAGTATGTTAACTGAAATTTTGTTTTATTGAGAGTTAAGTCTTTGGTTCAAGTACGTGTCGAAATTTGAACTGGGACATTTCCAAAAATTGGCGAATTTGTCTTTTATATCTTTAAGAATACAACATGTTCCATATCGGGTCAAAACTATGTTCTATTAGTGAATGTCTCGAAAGGGAATTACTAGTTCATATTTTTGTAAAAATTGGCCCTTACAGCTCATCGAGAAGTCGCTAAAAACGTTTATTTGGACAATTTGGTGGTTGTCATCAATCAATTATTCACATAAGATCTTCGTATAATTGTTTTCTTTTACATTTGCTTGCATTATGTTTTTATTAAATAAAAGTTTAATCTACAATAATAACAAAAAACCACTTTACCGGAAAGTTTGGATTGTTTTTACTCGTTTTATGTGTGTAGTTGATTGATGAAAATCATGAAATTTGACTTTGTAATGAGCTATTTTGGCAAAATATTCTTTAAATCAATGATATCTATAGAAATATGCGGTAAAATCAGAAAAAAATCCGCATTAGATGGAACACGCTGTATATAAAAACGCTTTCAATATTTGTAAAATATTCATAAACACCTGTATATCCAACACTACGTATACTGAAATATGATATGGAATGTTACAATTACGAGATCGTATTGTTTCTAATTGAGCTTATCACAATAGTGATTGTTGTAGATATTGAGAATGAATTAAATCATTAAATTGTACAGTTGATATTGTATTATTTGTTATCAATGTTTGATGATTTGGTAGAGTTGTTTGGAAATATGGCACGATTACACCCATTGTATTATTACTGGTACCTAATTTGTATTTAGAATTTTAAACTATTTTGTTTGCAATATGGTTTCAATTAATTAAAATTTTATAAACTTACCTGCTAATAAATCAATTTGTTGTGGTATTGAGAATTTATCATCATTTAAAGGAAGATTTAATAGGCCTTGCTGTATCAGTAATTCTTCAGTTTTTGTTAAAGAAATATCGGAAATTAATTCGGTTGTATCGACTTGTGTTACCGATTCTTGTTGTTCGTCCGTTACAACAGATTGTTGTGGAGTTGGTGGTTGTATTTCTTCTTTCGGTTTCTTATCTAAACCTTCACCTGTTTTATGATCGACTTTATGTCGTCGTCTAATATGTTTCAACCAATTTGGATAATTTGTAAATGTACGTTCACAATATTTACATTTATATGGTCTTTCACCTGTGTGAATATTATAATGTTGCTATAATTAAATAAGAATTACTCAAAGGTAATTGTTTTTAAATTCGATTGAAATTACTTTAAGTTTTGTACTACTCAAGAACCCCTTATTGCAATAAGTACAAACAAATGGCCGTGCTGATGCATGTACTAAACTATGTACTTTTAAACAACGTTCAGTCTTGTACATTTTTTGGCATACTTCACATTTATATGGCCGTTGATCACTATGAAAACTGTAATGACGGGCTAGATGTGATTTTTCAGCAAATCTAAAAGAAAACGAAAAATCATCTATTTTGTAAATTGACAAGCGAATAATTATTGCAAATAATTATTATAATAATTATTGCGAATTATAAGCGAATAATTATTGCTAATCATGAGAATAATTATTCGCAAAACATAATTACGTTTTGCCACATTTATCACAACCATGAGGCTTATCACCGGTATGCTGTTTCACATGTTGTTGCATATTAACTTTTTGTGTAAAAGTTTTACCACAAACATCGCACATGAATCGACGACCCAAACGGTGGACGTTCATATGGGACGTCAAACCGCCACGTGTATGCAATCTAGAAGCCAATTAAGAGTTAATTAGAGATTTAATGAAAACGTTCTAACAGTAATAGATTTTTTTTAAGTTATTATAAAACAAAATGATTTAATTGAAGAAAAACTTGAGGTACAATTATCAAATCGTCAATTGTCGTGAAAATTAAAAGCTGGAAATTGTCCGAGATTTGAAAAGTGCTTTCAATTTGCTACATATAATGAGAAAATCATGGAAAAATTGAAAATATTGACGAAATTATATAGGAAAATGTGAAAAAATTGTGCTCTAAGATGTTCAAAACTAAAACCTTTTCTTAGATAGTTCCTAAAGTGCAATGTTTGCCCCATTGTAATCTCAATCATTAACAATTTGTATTTATCGGACATTGAATTGAAAAAAAAAAACATAATATAGACTCAAGTTTCTAGCGATTTTCAGGAAAACTAACAAATCTATTCTTGGAGCTCTCAAAAGCTGGTCCAATTTGATATATCATCAAATATTGATAATATTTGCTAAATTATACAGAAAAATATGTAAAAATTACAAAGAAACACGCGCTCCAAGATTTTCCTGTGTAACTCAATTCAAATGGATTTTTTCCATAAAACGCCCCAAGATAAAATATTATTCTTGATGATACTACTCATTGCAATAGCCCTTCAAATGGTATATCGAGTTTCTATTCCAATTTTTATTCTTCCGAAAAAAGCAAGTATATTGGAGAATTTCTTGAAAATCTGAGCTCTATCAATGTGAGCTTTCTTCTGCCACTTAGAATTAAATCAAAATCAAAAACGTTCTTAGATACTCCTTGAAATGCTCTCAAATTTTGCAGAAATTTCCCAATTACACAAGCTAAAATCCGTTTATATTGACACAAAGAGTCGCTAATTAACTATTTAAAGTAACACCATCAGTTTAGAATTAAAAGAAAGATTGTAACCCTTTGAATTCTTACATTTTCCCACATTCAACACACGGATAATCCTCTTTAACTTCAGTCTTATGCTTCTTCAAATGGATCTTTAATCCCGGCTTGGTAACGAACCGTTTACCGCACTCAACACACTTAAACGGTTTAGCTTTTGTATGTTTCGCTAATACGTGAATATGCAACATACTTTGCAAACTAAAACCTTTCGGACATTCTTGACACCTATAAACAAACAATTAAATTCTTCTGCTTTATAAAAATTAGAAATTTACTTATAACGACCCTCGGTTATGTGTCGATAACAATGCGAACGAAACGTTGAATACTTTTCGGCGGTTTTATTACAAAACGTACAAGTATATACCGGTACTAAACCATAAGTATCTTGATAATGTTTATCGAATTCGGTTTTAAAAGGGAAGACTTGTTCGCACATGTTGCATTTAACACCCCAATGGGCGCGCCATTCTTCTTTCACATTCACTAGAATCTCCTCGTCGAAATTCTCACCTTCTAAAATATGATTTTCTAATAAAATTAATTGGAAAATTCGACAATTACCGGTAGCTTCCTCTTGGAGATCTTTAAAAATATCGTCATCGTTAATATCGCGCAATAAATCCTCGGTTTCTTGTAAATCTGTATGGATGATGAGATTGTCAATTAAATTTGTTGTAGTTTCTTCGATTTTCTCGTTTTTCGCCTGCGATATCTCCGATTTTACAGCCTTTTGGGGTAGTAGAGATTTCCGCCGACTTCTACGTTTTTTACCCTTAACCGTTGCTACATTAGACGGTGATGCTGTTGTATTATCACAATCATCACTATCACTGATTGTGTTCAATTCTAGATTGATCGGTGTTTCTGTTAGACTACAATCATCACTCAAATAATTCTCATTGGTGATATCGCAATTTTCTAATATTAACGGTGGAAATTCCTCTTTAATTTCGATAAAATCATCGAAAAACTCCTCTTTTGGCTCAATTTCAACCGCCGTTTTCTCCAAATGACGCATCGTTTTCTCGGTAGATTTCCTCCAATTTCCAACAAAAAAACAAACGATAAAATGAGGTTATGTTTTCGGCGTCACTAAAATTCAAACATTTACGCAATTAATACTGAAAATACGCTATTAACGATGAACTAAACTAACTTTATATCAATTATTGATAAACAATTCTGCTAATTTGTTAGAATTTTCGTCTAATTGTTATAATTGTTAGCTCACCAAGATTGTTAAATTATATGATTACTTTGATAATTTTCGAGTTATTCTTGCCGATTTTCAGTAATACTGTAATGGTTTCTTTCAGGAATTTGTTAATTATTACAGAAAAAACGATCACATAATTTCGTTCAAGACAATAGAATACCAGTAGGCGCCATTTTATTAATTTTTTCATGTCACCATAGCAACGCGACAATTTCCGGTACTGAGATGGCGCTCGTTTCGAAATATTAAGGCCAGTTCACAATGTTTTCTCGGAAATTAGCCAAATTTTCTCGATTTTAAAAATACTATCGACATTATTTTATAATTCGATAGCGAAATTTTGTCATTAGTCTGTTTTATTGTAAAATTAGTTTTCCTCTGGAAGGGTGGGTAAATTCGAATTTTTGATGATATGGCGTTAAAACAGTGGCGGTAAATTCAAATTTTTGGATAGTAAATGCGATTAAAACGGGTTATATCAAAAAAATACTTTATTACTATTATTGTTTAACTATTTACAATTAATTTTCGTCGTATAAGTCTCACAATTTTGCGTTGTAAAATTGATTGATGTATCTTCGTTTAATTTCTTACCATCTAAATTCATTTCTTTAATACTAACACGATATCGACAATTAAATTGGAGATCATATAAATTAAATGAAGAAGTCTGCAACAAATTAATGTAATTTAAATAGACAATTTCGCAATTATTACGTCACAATGTAGTACAGTACGGTAAAATACCACTAGATGGTATTGTTTTGACGTAATAATTGGTGTTAGAATCGAATTACTTTTACAGTAGTCGAACCAATGTGTGTATATGATTTATGATGATGATGATGATGGTGATTGTTGTGAATACACGGACCAATCCACCAATTAATCGTGTATTTAACCGAATTGTTTCTAGTCTTCCAAACAATTCGTGCTGTTAAATTTCCATTGGACCAGTAGACCTTTTCCAGTTGTAAATCTTCAATATTTGCGTCGATTTTTTGCGAATTTATCGTCTCTAAATTTAACAGAGAATTACAAAATTATTCAAATTAATCGATTTAATTTCACCGTTAACTGTTGTATTCAAAACTAATCCGGATTTTTCGCCCTTTAAACGGTCCTTACCGAATTGCGAGAAGGCTTGTACTTGTAAGAAATACTGCGAATTCGGTTCTAAATCCTTTAAAACGAACGTTGTCTGGTCCTATAATAGAGAGAATATGGTTTTTTGTATCAATTTTGTACTAATAATAACAACAATAACAGGTAGCTCTAAAGATTTTTGTAATCTTATCCGTTCACACCTACATCTCGTATGAAGAGTTAATGGATTCATTGTATCGTTGGTGTATAAAAGGCCCGGAATATTGCCGGTAATCTTCAGTACAACGACGGATTCTTACTAATTACACTGCAATAAAAATCGAGAGAAAATGACTATTGTCCAGGTAATTAACGCTGTTTTTTTTAATTAAAATAATCCAATCAATTCCAGCTGTTATTGTTGTTATTCTTGATGGAAATTGGTAAATCTGAAGTCATAAAGGAACGATCTAACGATATTTCAGATTATTACGACAGTGATAACAGTGATAATGAGGATAATTTCGGTTTAAAATCGCCGATTAATTGCAATTTCTACGACGATGATAAGACTTGCAAGAATTTCTATACGAATAAGCTCGATCTGTTGAAGAATTTATTCAAACGAGTCCCCAACCACGGCGCCCGTTTACTACCATCTGTGAGTATTTAAAATTCAAATTAGCCGATTCTAAATCGCGGCTAGTTCCAGAATATGGAGCATGAAGAACAATTCGTCCCATTGTACCACACAACGACCTCGCTAACGTTCTGCGGTTGCAATCTAACGGTGAAGATGCGCGATTTAGGCCTTGGTTTCTATCCGAGATTCCTCAAGGATGGCAAATGTAATCCGAGAAGTTGTAAAGACGGTTACAGTTGTCGAGAGAAACATTACAAGGTGCGCGTTTTGAAACATCGTTCAACACCGTTCCCAACAGCCGCCGATATTCAATCGAGCGACAATGCCCTACCGGAGGGCTTGAAAGATTATTGGAAGGCGGCAAGTGTTCCGATTACAGTAGCTTGTGAATGTTTATAATACGTTAATATACCGATGGGTGATCAATTTTATTTAACTATTAAAGAATAACAATGAATTCGCCTGTTTTTCGTTTACCTTCGACACGATCTGTTGCTTCACTAGAACCGAATCAAGAGCAGTAACACCGTGTAATCTTCTACTCCAATACACTTTGTATTTCTGTATCGGCCAATCGGTAACAGGCGGCGTCCAATTTATGCGAACATTAACACTACCATTCCTCAATAAGAGTGGTCCTATTGTGATATTTCGTGGTGCTTTCGGCGGTTTCGGACCTGAAACTTTATCATATTATCGTACTCTACAAATTACGAATTTCATCCAAAATTTGATTTCGTGGTATTTCTTATCAATTTACTCATACTGAATGTGAAGGCATTCTCTGAAAATCCCCTAGTTCCATTCTCGTTGACGGCAGCTACACGCAGTTGGTACCATCTGCCTGGTTTAACGAAATTCTTCAATAGATGACTAGTGTTGATTGTACGTCCGCATAATTGCCATTCGTTTAGTTTACGTTCGATGAAATTTCGGCCAGTATGGTGGCGTTCTTCAATGTGGTAGAAGATGTGTTGTTGTTTCGACTGTCCACCGGGTTTCCATTCTATGTACAGGTTGCGTTTTTTGCGGCGTTCGATCTTCAAGTCGCGAGGGATCTCCGGAAGACCTACGCAAAAATTCATCAAGCAATAAAGAATTGCAATGAATATATCTTAAGATAAAACTGAATGTAGATGATCCTAGTTTGGCTAGAAAATGCATCAAAATTTGAAGCATTCAACCTCTTCGATATTGAAATTGCACAAAAAAAACTCAAATTTGCATTGAGTCTCTAAATCGTACTTACATTTGAAGCTTTAGCTCATAACATTTCTGCTATTTTAATTATTTAATACCAAACTCGACAACCAACTGCTCAAGGCTCAATTTTTCTCAACCTTGAATAGAAAATTTTACCCCAGAAACTGCTTGAGGAATCGAAATAAACTTTCATCTGGTTTCCATTTCCACTAATCTGTTTTATCGGGGAATGCGTAAAGAGGAATGCTTGAAAGCAAAACTAAAGAAGATTCTTTTAGAGTGTTCTAAAACTGAAAATTTGGCTTTAAAATAAACCAAAATTTAGACGGAGTTTTAGTCTTTTGAGGAGTAACATTGCCAAAATTTTTCAAATTGTATCCCTCAAGCTGTAACTCGTCTTTTTTAATACGCTTTTTAGAACGCCATAAACCTTTAGAAAACCCAAAAGCTCTCCAACAATTTTAAAACAACCTTCATTTTTTGTAAAAACAGTCTTCTAAGGGCGTCTCAAAACGTCATAGGATCCAGAAATTACTTGGAAACTCCAAGGTAATCTTCATTTTTTAAATAAAGAGGGTCTTTTAAGGGCACCTAAAATCTATAGCAGACCCAGAAAGTCAAATTGTCAAGAGATTTTTCTCGAGAATAGTTTTTTTAGGCTGCTTGAAGTCTCTAGAAGAACTACACGAAGAAAATTTTGCAGTTTACTGAGAAATTGGGGCATCAATAGCTAATTTTCAATAAAAGTTTGACGTACAGAATGTCTAATTTTGTTTTTTCTGAGATCAATCCTGACTCTGGAAATATATGAATCTTATAAAATAGAAATTGCAAAAGTATGATTTCCAGTTCCTCTAACTCGTATTCTTTATAGAGAAATGCATCAAAAAATGAATAAACGCAAAAAAAACAAAAATAAAGGTAGACATTCCTATTAGAGCCTACTAAGTGGCTATTTTATTGGACATTTAGGAGAAAAATCGTGATTAACTGAAAACTTGGCTTAAAAATACACTAAATTTTAGACGAAATGTTGAGGATTTCAGCTCTCCAAGGCTGAAATTGCCAAAAAAACATTATCGGAAAGCTCTAACTCGTATTTTTTCATCAATTTAATAAGAAAAGCTTATAAAAATCAAAGATCTGGAAGCAAGATTTGCAAAATTGTATTTTCTTTCTATTTTTTCTCAACAACCGACTGTCTCGGACTCAATTTTTTAGAACTTGAATCGAAATGCACCCTCAGAAACTGTTTGAAAATTTCGAAACACCCTTAATTTTTTTTGTAAAAGTAGCCGGTTTAAAACGCCTAAGAAACCACCGAAAAACTCCAAGACAAGTTTTTGCAAAGATTGCCTAAAATGTCTAGAAGACCTACACGAAGAGATCTTTGTTGAGAAATGAAGAGTACTTTCGATAAAAATTTGACAACACAGTCTTTTCTGAGATTCATTCAGACTCCTGAAGCACTTTTTCACGATGTTATCGATGAATTTCAAAACATAAGCGATTCAGAAATGTGTTGAAACATGTCTCAAGAATCTGAAAAAATGTTCCCTGCAAACTCAACAAATCCTCGATGAATTTCACGATTACTGTCAATCAAAAGTGTTGCAACAAGTCTTAAGATTCTAAAAAAGTACGTCTCTTTCAGTAATTTTCAGTTCGAGATACAGATGGTGATGGCTTTCCGGAATACAAATGGCAAAAATCTCGTTTTCAATTCTACTAATCCGTGTTCTTTCTAGAGAAATGCGTAAAGAAAAATGCATAAAAGATGATATGTAACTATTACTGTTGGTTGCTTGAAATGCAGTTTGAAACAGTTAAATGTTCTCATTAAAATTGCCCGGCACGAACTATAAACTAATCGAAAATAAAATATCGTCGGTTTATTTTTCAAATTAAAATTCTTGCATTTTACCTAAATCACATACTGGTTGGTGGTAGGTAAATTAGTATATAAACGAAAATTTTCAACAAGATTGAAGAAAATCAATAATAATTATGTTAATTGCACCATCTTCCAAGAACCAAACGAAAATATCTCGTTATAGATTATTTATATTCAACTGAATTATCTCGTCAGATCGCCGAAGTAGAAAGCAAGACAGATAGAGAGAGTAGAACCGAAAACAACAACAGCATTAAAATCATTATATGCCTTGTTATTTATGGAGATTTCAATGAATCTTGGTGGTCCTCTATTTAGGCCGATACGTTGCATTGGAGATGGGAACGAGTGCCGAGATCGCCCACAAAAAACTGGGCCATTATTCTCTATATTTGTACATGTATATGTGTGTGTGTTTGTATTTTATCTGAACCAGTTCCATTATGAGTTGCTGAAAATCAATCTCACTCAACCCGACATATCGACACTCGAATTTCGCTGCCTTACATTGTTTCTTGTGCTAAATTAACGGTAGACTTACCGATAATTGTCGGTAATCCATCCGGTGGTTGGCAGGTGATTCCGCAACTATGCTGGCAGCATTTCAATAGCGATTGACATTGGAAATCTTGGTAGCATTCCCGTAAGCATGCTGTCGCGAATGGCGGTAGATTCGCGCCATTCTTTGGACAATAGCCGGGTTTTGCTGTTTTCTTCGCGAAGCATGCTTTCATGCATTTGGAATTCGTCTGGAATTGAGAGAAGATGCAACAATGGAAGATAATAATAATAATGGTGGTGATGGTGATGATGATGATGATGGAAAAAAAGAAGAAAGAGGCGGATCTTTGTTGTTGCGACTGCATATCATTTCTATGTTGCGCCTGTTGTGGATTGTAAAGTTTATTAGGTTGACGGCCTTCGTTGGTTATAACAAAAAATAAAAATAAATAAATAGACAAATAAATAAAAATAAAAGATGAAGAGTAAACCTAAACAGGCTTTTTTTCCCAACAAATCAACGCAAATCAATGTCAATTTGTTTATATGCGGACAATTTCACAGTTTATCATTATACTTATGAAAAGTATATACATTTTAAACGGCTTTTAATCGTAAATAAAGACATAATTAGTTGTTGAAGTATTGATAATTTTTCTTGACTTCTACACGGTTATAATGATGCGGTTTTAATAGTCGAACAGGACCGGAATCAGCCACAATGTTTACAACCAATAAAACGACTATTTTACAATTTAGTTGAATAACATCTGATTTGAGAGTGGCTCAGTATTACCCCCAATAAGAGCCTTAAAATTTCTTATTTTTGAATCAAAATGAAAGCCGAAGTTCCCGATTTGGTCGACTAACGGGAAGTTATTGCTCTTGACGCAATTTAAATTGATCCCCGTTTGAAAGTTTACAAAATTTGTAAATCTTTAATTTCAGCTTCTCTATTAAAATGGATAATTTTTGAATTTTTGAAAAACATTTAGAACTGAACAATTTTTTTAATTAACTAGAAGTTGAGAGTTACAGCAATTTCAAAATTTAGATTTTCTGCCGCTAATATGGCGTAATATTTAGTTCAGAAACTGCCCAGTAAGCCTCAAAATTTACGGATCAAATTTTCGTGACTTTCGGAGTTTTAGTCACTACTATTGGTGGAGTTGGATGGCACTTTTTAGTTATAGAATTTTTGCAAATTTTGGATAAATTTTACAATTTTAAACAGTTACACTCTCCCTAAATTCTCAAATATCTAGCTAGTTTGAAACTAGCTAATAATTTCGGTTACAATCCTTAAATAGTCGAATGTTAGAGGGAGTTTCATGCGAATATTTCAAAAATTTTGGCAGATTTTTGCAATTTAACAACCCACCAAGTTTTATTTGAATTTTTACTAAAATTCAAGCTACTAGAAGAGCTGCAGCAATTAAATTACAGGTTTTTTTTCAAATTTCAGATTCTACCTCTAATATGTGGTAGTATTTAGTTCAGAAATGACTCAGTAAGCGTTCGAAATTTATCAATCAAATTATCGTAATTTTCAGAAGAACGTATAAGACTTTCGATAAATCTTGGGAAATTTTCGAGAAATTATGTAATTTTTATACTTTGCCCAAGTTCTCGAATATTTTATCAATACTAGCAGATGACATTTAGTTTAAAAACTACCCAATAATTTCAGTTACACTCGAAATAGTGACAGAGCCGGTTTTTTGGAATTATTTCAAAGATTTTGACTTTTCAGGCTAACTCCCCGAGTTCAATAATTCATCGAGATTTATTCAAATCGCCAGACTTTAGAAAAAAATTAACGGTAATTTATCGAAATCAACAGTGACTTTGTGTTTTATCGCAACGTACAACAATTAAACGACTAGACGCACTTTAAAATCGAAAGATTACCTAGATTTTGGTCAACGACTTTCCGTTAACGAACCTAATTTTTTTTTGTTAGGAATCGATCAAAAAACCCATCATTTTCAATAATTAGACAGCGATATTTAGTTTTTTAGACTCTCTAATTCATATGGATAGACTATAACAAGATTACATTAATATCCAATTAGCTCGTTTTGGTATTGGCGGAGAAATAGTTGGAGTTTCTTAAATAAATGCAAAAATGTTGCATTTGTGTAGTTTTACGCCAATTAGAACACGCATAATTAAGCTATTTATATTCGAAAATTGTATTTTTTGTGTTAGAACTGCGACAAAAACCGAACACGTGTTGGTATCATTTCATATAAACTCAAACAGAAAAAAAACGAGAAACTCTAAAACGACTAACAGAGATTTTAATCAATTCAGATTAAATTTAACCCTATATATCGCATATCATATAACTGGTTAACCAATTAATTTGTTATATAAATGGTAAGACAAGTTTCCCAGTTCCGCAACATTTATCCGTTCTTATAAATTTAAATTCTTATACTTATATCTACTGATATCTTGATCGTCTTAATAAATCTCTCTACAAAATGATCATTTGTTAACAAGTGGAGGGAAGTCGAGAGCACGGCAAAAAAACCGTATTGAAACAGACCAAGAGTATACCAACCAATCTAATAATAATAATAATAATAATAATAATAATAATAATAAGAAATCTTACATTGTAATTTTAGAAACTGGAAATTGGTAATACGAGCCGGCTCCTATATGTAAATGGAAATTGTCATTTTTCTCTACGGTTTCATTCATTTTTTGCCCTTTTCCCCCGTTGTTTATTGATTGTTACAAATCGGAAAAACGTGACCAACAATAGCGTCTCGTTTTCCTTACCAATTTTACAACGAGACACCGTTTAAAAAACGAACACGAAACACAAGATAGGGCACACAATTTTATGGGAAAGTTGTTCTCTCTTTTTCTCTTTCAATACGGCCTGTTAATTGTATTATTTTCGATTGTTCCATTGGGTTTTTTCGCGGATTTATCGATTTGGAAAGTCCGCTAAGGTCATACGATATCACCTAAATAATTACGACAGAAAAATATGCAAAACACGAACAATTAATTAATTGATTACAATGTTTTTTATAATAAAAACTTGCAATAAAATCGAATTGTTACCAAGCAATCAATATTGCGATTTTGATCTAATTCTCCCGATCTTTCGCAAAATCAAGTTCAGCGACTCTAAATTATAGACGCACACCAACTAGTTATCCAACAGGCCATTTATTTACTTATTTTGGTGCTAAATATTTCTATTGGCGATATAAAAATCAAATTTCCTTACAGAGCTTTTATAATTAGTATTGCCGGTAATCATCCAACAATAAGCCTTACACCGTGTTATAAATAGCGGATCGTATTGTTCATGGCGGAGGCGCCGTTTACTACTAGCACTAGTACTAGTGCTAGTATTAACACCCTCTTCACTATTGTCTAACGATAAGCACACTACTTGTAGTTGAAATAGTGTCGTTGATAAGCCAACACTGATCACGATCGCGATTAGGGCTGCTGTTAGCGCCGTCACCACCACCACCACCACTCTGGAGGCCGTCATCACGACGGCACAAAGACTACTGCGCGCTGCCGGCTACGGTGCTCTCCTGACAACTTAACCGTTTTGTTGTTGTTTGTTGTTGTTGTTGTTGATCTTCTCGCTATAGTCCTCCACTCTACCGCCCTCTCCAACACTGGGCGCCAGCATCCCGGTCGGATTCCACTTTTACCTACTTTCATCGCCGATATTCACCCCCACAATCGGCCAACAATCGACACAATAGACCGAATAATCTGCTTAGTAATCACTTTAATTATACTTAATTAAATGCATTATTATCGCTTATTTATTCGAAATTAATAAAAATAAATAAAGGCGCACGACCACTATCAACATCTATTAATACAACTTTAGTACGTCCGCACTGAAACGATCTAATTTGAGTACCGCTTTACGAACTAATACAGGCTGTATGTTTGCACCTTTAATTTCCTGATTAGGTGTAGTGAATGAGATATTTCTAATAAAAGAATAGCTGACATGCAAACTGTAAATTTGGAATTATAAAATCGTAACTAATGAGTAATGTGAGTATTAAAGTCCAAGTTGAGAAATCAAATGCGTTAAGGTGTGGCCACATGAATCGTATAGTAAACGGTTAATTAATTGTATAGTAAACGGTTTATTACTGGGTCCTGTTAGAACAACAAATCAACGAATTAGCTGTACTCAGGGAGGTATTAATGGAAATCTAATTAGTTTTTGGAATCCACCAATCTTGGCCATAAATTGTGCAAATTCGTGATTTGAAGCGGAAAAGCGCTAGATTTGTAGATTACAATCCGATAAGATGCTAAAATGTTGCCTATTTTTTATCATTCAGTAACAAAAACCCACGATTTAAGGCAAAAAATGTCTTAAGAGTTTGTCTAACCATAAAACTATTTAGATTGTCTTCTTTTTGTAATTTTCTGTTTAATTTCCATGATTTGAGGATAAGAAGAGCTAAAATTATAAAAATGCAAATTTTAATTCGAAAAGTGCTAAAATATTGAGACTCTTTGATAGTCCAATAGCAAAAAACTAAAAACTTCACGATTTAAGGCAAAATCTCTTAAGATTTGGTTTAAAACCGTTTAGACCGTCTTGTTTTCTCAATTGCAATCCATTAATAGTCTAATTTTAGAGCCACAACAAATAAATCTTTTAAAAAAGCCCTAAAACATAAAATTCTCAAAAAACTTTGCTATATTTCCAAAATTTACAAAAATTTGACAGCTGATGGAAATTCTTTTAATCAATCAATCAATCAAAGGCCAACATTTTTCAAAAACAATTTAAATTTCAACTCAAAAGTCAATTAAAATGCCCCACTGTCTCTTTTCCACGATTCAGCAGGAAAGTTCGACAGTGATGTAGAGCTCCAACTCAAAATTTGGTTAATTACAAATTGGTTCTTCCTTCAATTGTAGAATTTCCAAAAAATTGATGATTAAGTATGAACATTCGTCTAATCTAATAGCCAATAATCCCAAAATGGAATTGAAATTTTATCGAAATAAGTCAAAAAGAACTAAGAATCAAAAATAAAAATTTCTTGAAAGCAATTGAGAATTATCTTACAAGTCTATTTAAAGTGCGCAAATTACCCCTTTTCAGCAGTTCAAGAGCCACATCTTGTTCGAAATTCCAAAATTTTCAAAAATTTATTGAAATTTTTTTGAAATCTAACTACTCATAAAGTTCACCTACGCCTCAATTGTGCAGACACCTTTAGAATTGCTGATCGTTATAACATTTTCAACCGATTTATTTCAGAAACGCTAAATTTAACATTTGATATATTTATCTATCTACAATAACAATAAGTGTTAATTCACAATGATAATAATAATAAAATTATTATATTTATTGCAGGATTATTATCAATTGTTAAGTCGTAGCAGAAGATTGGGCTGTTGTAGCGTTACCTCCAGCAGCAGTACTACCAGCAGTTGGAGCACTAGTAGTACCAGTACTAGCACCACTAGTACTACCGCTTGTGCTACTCGTTACAGTTGTAGAAGTTGGAGGAGTTGCGGTAGTTGTTGTTGGAGTTTGTGTTGTTGTTGTTGTAGTACTTGTCGTTTCCTCATCGCATGAATCTTCACAGAAAATATCGCAAAATAATTCCGTCAATAGATCAACATCATCATCCATACACCAATCACAATCGCCAAACTATTTCAAAAAAGCCAAAATATAAATCAATAATAAATGATTGAATATAATTGGTTGGTACTATAAAAGTTGATTAGTTCCCGACTAAATTTCTCCAGGTTATAATTAAAATTTACAATAATTTATAAGAACTGGAATTAATTGTAATTTAGCATGTTAATTTATTAAAACGTGTTCGTTTAGGTGCAATAATAATAATAATGGTGATAATAATACGAATGAAAGAAAGCTGCCTACCAAACGAACCATGGGATTGGCAACTGGCGTTGTTGAAGAGGTGGCCACCGTTGCGACGACCACCAGCCAACTCGCAATCCTCATCTTCTTCACGATTCTTCAAACAAGCAACAAGATATAAAAAAGCACGCCTATTTCTTTATGGCTGAGTGTGATTATAGGTGGATTTTCACCGTGTACAACTATAAAGCTGTCACCGAAAATCTCGCCGAGACAGCCGACTTTATATATTGTTGGAGTTTTAAATGATTCACAAAATTACACATCCCAAGCACTATTGTTTGTTTGTATCACGTCCACTTTTTTCTCCTTGTATTTATTTCCTTTTGTTCTCAATATTGGGGTGAAAAAAACTGAAGCTTTAAAAATCCGAATGCAATTAATATGTAAATTATTTTGTTGTTTATTAACTGGTGGAACATCACCTTGAGCGTGTTATAATTTTGCAACTATAACTTCTATAGAATTGTTAATGAAATAAAAATCGTTAATAATCTATTTCGATGGAATTCATTGATAAGCTGAACGTATGATCTGACACGAATTCATAAAAACCTTGGCACAATTGCAATAAAAACAATCTGAATATAAATACAGCTCTTCAGACTCAGTTTTTTACGTTTTCCGGAAAATTAGAAAAATCACCGGAAATTTTCTTACAAATCTAGACAGCTCTGTCAATTTGCTATAAACTGGGTGTAAATCGTTGCAAAATTGACAATATTAGCCAAAACTCAAGGAAAAATGTACTAGAACACGATTTCCTTCTGAAACTCCAAATTGTACGCAATTTCAAAAATTAAAAACGTCGCCCATTACACTCGAAAATGCCCTTCTAACGACGTTTGAGTAGTTTCAATCCGATGAAAAACAGACGAGTAATCGTTGATCAAATGGAACATCTCGAATCGAAAAGAACCGGTGCGGCTCCTTCAGATTTCTTCCAGTTACTCCGGATTACATCCAAATTGCCTAGATTAAAAAACCTCATTGGATGCACCTCGAATTGCACTTTCTGGCCTTATTTCAACCATTCAAATCCGTTAAAAATAAATGAGAAATCGTCGATCAAACATTGACACTTTTTGCGCTCAGAACCAAATCTCTTTCTGTAACTCGGAATTGCCTTGGAATTAAAAAAAATAAAGAATTTCCCCGCGTGCACCTTAAAAGGGTCTTTCTAATCCCGTTCCAAATATTTTAATCCGATAGAAAACAGAAATCATTGATTGATCAAACTGGTTTTCGGTCCTGCAAATTTCCTTCCGATTCCAGGATTGCTTCCGAATTTTCCAAAAGTAAAAACTTAGATGCAACTTGAAATACTGTTGTGATAGTTTAAAGTCGGTGGAAAATTGAGAAATCGTTGATCAAACATTGCAATTTTCGAATTATATTTTCTGCAACTAATAATTTCATGGAATAATCTACGACAACAGTATTTTCGGCTTAACTTTATTTCAATATAGCCCACAATTTGCGGGGAATTTTTCCGAATACGGCTCTGTTTTGAGAATTTCTTGGAAAACTTATCAACGGCGAAATTGCGCTTTTCAATAATAATCAAAATAAAATAAAATTTAATTAAATTTCAACTGTAAATAACTAAAATCAAAGTGCCGATTTTATCAATTTTATAACAATTTTTATTTTATAAACAATTATATTTAAAATACACAATAACTTGTATTGTGACTATAAATTGATCAAATTGAGTTCGACAAACAATCGGCCTTTAGATTCCCATTCGATTTTATTGGTAATTTATAATTCAATCAACAAATTGACTACAAAATTACTATTTACGAATCGTTGAAACTCGCCATAATTGCCACCATTAATGCAATTGGTTTTCGATTAATTGAAACTGTACATCAACAGTAACAGTGGCAAAAGAAACATGAAAGTTGAACGTTACAATAATTATCAACAAGACAATTTTCTTGTTAAAATCATCTTCAAAATATCCACAATTTTCGGTTTATCACTACCGAATTTGTTCAATTACAATGGTGTTAAAATTATCTACAAAGTTTACACGATTTTATTCGGCTTCTTCTTGGGTGGTTTCGCTATTTTTACCATCCATTATCGCTATGTATATATTTTCAAACAAATTGAACACGCTTATCATGTTATTCTCGATATTCTCTTGATTATTGTGACGACAATTACGAATATTTTGGCGATAATTATGGTTTTTAAACAAAATATGCAACGAATTGTTCAGAATTTACAAGAAATCGAACGGAAGTTCCATCAGATTCTGCAAATCCGGCAAAAATTCAACAATACAACATTAAATCTATCATTTATATTGACACAAATCGTAATCTTCATCTGTATCAGTTTAGATTTGATATCCGATCGAATCAATGGGAATAGAATTGATTTCAGATTCGAAATCATCGAATACCTCAACGTATTTCTTGTATCGTTGACTGTGTTTCAGATCTATTACTTCACGACTGTTATACGATACGATTTCGAGATGATCCACAAGAAACTGGCGACGATAATGAACAATCAAAAAAATGATCTACGAATCGTATTGAAACTGTACGATCAACTGTGCGATACAATTTGTCTGATCAACAAATCGTATGGGCTACAAATCTTATTGATTTGTTTCGATATTATTTTGAGTTTGATTGAAAGTATGAATTTATTGATGAAGTATTTGGTTGGTACCGGACAGATAGTAGATAGCTGGAATTTGGTTGATTTGTCTACAGATACAATATTATCGATTATTTATATTGTAAATCGATTAATTATGGTAAGAAATTGTTTAATTTATTTCTAATTTGAAGGTATTCGGTGTCATTTTGGCTGTTAGTTGTAATAAAACTACCAATGAAGTGGAGAATATATCGACGATTTGCTATAAGATTCTATTAAATTTTCCGATCTCTAATCAGATTCAATCCGATGAGTTGATTCGTAACGATTTGTTCTTGTTGGCTGAACATTTAAATCTGAAACGGATCGAATTTACAGCTGCCGATTTTTTCCCAGTCGATCATACGATGTTGTATATGATTTTCGGCTCGTTTACATCCTATCTTGTTATTGTTTTACAATTCAAATAGATTTTATCGGATTTCTAAACCATCCGATAGCACTAATTGCATGAAATCTACACGATTCTCTATTTAAATACGATAATTTTGTTAATCTATTCAGATTGTGTACGAAATCGGATAATTTTAATTGCAGTTTTGAAATTTTGATTATCGCACAGCTTATGTACGACGTATTGAACATTGATATACGATACGATTGATCTGAACAACAAATCGTAACGACATTATATTAATAAGTTTAATTGAAATGATATCCAATTTTAAAATGAAAACATCACTAACGCAACGACTTCTAATCGAATTATGACCGAAATTGGACAATTTACAAGATTGGGTTCGATATATCGAACACAACGATTCGATGGTTATACAATACGATCAACAAGAAACTAACGGCTGCAAGAAATAACAATTGGTGTAAAAGGTTTTACGATCTACAATCCGATATGATTAATCTGATCAACAAATCGTATCGATTTATCGAAAGTAGGTAGAATTTGACTGATTTATCGATCGATATTGTATAGTCGATTAATTTTGAAACTATTGCCAAATCCTACTGAACTGTTGTCATTTCTAATCAGATTCAATCTGATAGGAATTGTTCTCGTTGGCCGAAATTTGATCTGAATCGAATTCACAGCTGCATCCGATGTTGTATGACTTTCGGCTCGTTGTTTTACAATTTAAATAGATGGTTGGAAAAAATAAAATGTCCGGTTTCTAAACGATCCGATAATACAAACAACAATTTCAATTAATTTGATAAGATCGTTAATGTTCCATTATTTAATCGGCGACTATTTAGAAATGTCCGATAGTCGTAATGAATTAAAATTCGTTCAGACACAATTCAAATAATGTCGAATAACGATCACAGATATTTAAAGATTCTGCTAAAACAATGTCAGATATTCGCAATAATACCAAATTTCAAAATAGAAACACCCCCAACTGGGCGATTAAAGAAATTGAATAAAATCTACACGATTTTCTGCATAATTGCAATGGTTTTGTTGTTCTTCTATTCAAATTACGGCCGCAATCGGACAATTTACACGTCTTTAACGGCAGTTTTGATATTTTTGGATCGAATATCGCATATGTCGCTACTAATATTTGCCGTATCGAATGCGATAATTTCCGTATTGATAAACGGTGAGAAAATCAAATTATTTCTACACGATTTGTACGAAATGATGAGTAAATTCCAAATGGAATGTTCGTTGAAGAAATTGTTTATAATAACGGAAATTTTCATAGTTTCAAACCTAATTTTGGATGGCGCCTTTTGGATTACAACAGTCGGTATTTATATTTTCAAATATTATATTGGACGTTCTTTATATTTTTTCATCTATACTACGGTAATATTGTTGCTATTTTGTATTGTGTCAATTTTAAAGAAATTTATAGAGAAACTCAATTCAAATTTGAAGACAACCAGTTTGAATCTATTGAATTTTAAGGCTGTAAGTGTTGGAAATCATGTCAATCATACTGAGTTGAAATTGGAGAATATTCTGGCGGTTTATCAGAGAGATTTGCGCGAAATTAGAAGGAATCAATTCGTAATTTATGAATCTATCAGTGTTTATAATAAATTGTTCGGTTACCAAATATTATTCGCGACAATTGTCGCAATTATTTACACGTTAGATTTACTCATGTTATGTTTGACTTTTTCGAAGAATATGTGCATGGATGATCCGCAACGAATCCTCGGATTGATAACTGTCTGTTTCTTATGGATGATAACGATTTTTGTAATTATCGCAATATATATTTTTTTTTAATATAAATTGGTTTGATTTCAGGTGTTGGTAAGTTTAGTGGCGTACGCTTGTGATAAAACAGTTAACGAATATGAACGTACAATATTGATTTGTTATAAATATTTGAATCAATTGCCGATTTCATTGAAACGTGATAATGAATTCATTCTACAAAATGAATTATTAGCAATTATCGAACAAACGAATCGATTGCAATTGCAATTTACAGCTGCTGGTTTCTTTAATGTTGATGTTACAATGTTGGGCTCCATTTTCGGTAGTGTCACTTCGTATATTATAGTCGCAATGCAGTTTATTGAAATATAATTTTTTTAATATCAATTCTATATAACATGCAATTAGAACAATACATAATATGTCATTAATAATGCTTCATTATATTCTATTGTAATTCTGTTTGATTGTATTGTTGATAATAAATGTCAATAGCTAATTATTAGGGAGTGAAAGTAATGAGTTTCTAATTATGATTAGATCAATATCCACTATTAGATGCGTGCAAAGATACGTAGTCAATTTGGAAAAAACTGGGCCAAATTTGAGTAAATACAACGAAAAATGGTNAAGTTACCTGTCTCGGCGTTTTTCGAAATTTTGATAAATAAAGAAGTTATTTGCATTATGCGGAACCTTTCGGTCACCCTGTATAAAGGATAATAAATAGTAGACATTAAGGCGACAAATGGTGGATGCGCCATGAGTTTTAAGCAGTGGCATTTTCGAGAGACGATTTCTCCCTTATATTTGATTCTAAAATCAAGCGCCACGTCTCATTGGAAAGGGCATTTCAAACTGCACGATATAAATCTTATCGCTTTCGAAAATCTTGTGGAAATTTTAAATTATAGATGATAACCTAGGAGTATGTATTTTTTATATTTTCAAACTATTTTCTACATAAGTAATCAATTCGATAACTTTCTAAAAGACGGAAAAAATGGCAAAGTTTCAGAAAGAGAGGCTTGATTGTTTTCAATTTTCTCCAGGTAATCATCACTTTTTGCCAAAATAATGATCTAATCGGAAAGAGTACAAAATTATCTACACAACTGTCTGTATTTGAGAGCATAATCAATAATTTCTATAAGTGCAAACAATGCCAGAACAATTCGGTTTCCCCAATGATCAATGCTCTAAAATAGAAACTGACCTGCCGTGCAAGTTTCTTTCATTTTCCGGAAAATTAANACAACAATAGAAAAATTTCTTGAAGATTGGGAAAGCGCCTACAATTTACTCTACAATAATAGGAAAATTATTGCAAAATAAACAATATGGACCAAGTGTGAGGGGAAATATAAGAAATGGTAAAAATACGGAAAAACATGCTGCAAGACTCTCGTCCATAATTCAAAATTATAGCAGCATTTTGGAAAACGGAAAAATCCGTTGGATACACCAAGAAATGTTCTTTTTAAAAGTCCATTTTTGGTTGTCGTAAACCCCAGGACGAGCGAAAAATCGCGAATTAAACATTCACATTCTTATTTTAACCAGTCCTTTAGAAAGTTTCTCACCCCAATATTGCAATTTTAAGCAAATTTAGTCGTATTGGTTATTTTTCTGTGAAATTTTTTGAATAAAATGATTGATTTCAATGTAAAATAATCAAAATTGAAAAACATACTTACTTGACCAAATAATTCTAACACAACAATTGATTTGTCATTTTCAGGTACCGGTTTGCACCGGGTGTTTTTAACTGTAGCTCAGTTTTTGTGAAACTTTCAAAACGCTAGCACCCTTGTTTTGTTGCTCGAAACGATCTCTCCAACGTTCCACAAAGCTCGATTTTAGAGTTAAAAATAAAGCAGAAATCGCCCACTGGACTCTAATTTCTGTTCTGCGAAATTCCAAAATTCACCCAAATTTGCACAATTTAAAAATCACTATAGCGAGTAGCGTTGGCTAAATTCAACTAGACCGACTGTTATTTTTCAATAAACATTAATCGACAAATTGCCCGTTCTATTTATTGTTTGTTAATTTATTAAATTTTTATTTATAATGGAAATAACAAAGAATCCGTTAGTATGAATTGTAACACTGAAAGATGAAACAGTTCCATTATAAAATATCGAAATTTCTGTGCTTATTACCCGAAATCCAAACAAATCGATTTTTCTATTATAAATGTCGATGTTTCGTCCTAATATCAATATTAATAATCGTTTATTTGTTGAATTTCTATTTTCGAACAAAAAATCTTTATAAATACCTAAGTATATCTGAAGTTGTTTTGGATAATACCATCTGTATATCGGTAACATTAACAAATATCACTTCAATAATCCGTACTTTGTTTATTAATTATAAAAATTGGTTATTATTGTTTGAAAGTGATAAGAATTCGAATCAAAATTACCGACTTTATTACTGTTCATTGATTTTATTATTATTTCGAATAATTGGGGAAATGATCGTATATAAAAAAACCAACCCAAATCTTCCACCTTATTTAATACCGTCAATAATTCATTCACATTTAATACTAATAACGATAATTAATATTAATTATTATGCAAATTGTTTACGTAATAATTTGGTTTGTTTCAAAGAGAAATTGCGTTTGAATAGTAATCGATTTATTAAATTCCGTTTAAGAGATATCGATGGGGATTTAATTGATTTCCTAAAGATCTATCGACAAATTAAGTGTTTCGATAAAATTTACGGTTTACAAATATTGAATATCACCGGAATTGGTTTGGTTTATATTAACGAAAATCTAAATATTGCCATATGGGAGGCGTTCTTTTTCAATCATGGCCAATTAAATCTTGCCCTAATCAAAACCATAAAATGTTGTATCATTGTTGTAAGTATAAAATCTACCCAAATATTCCTATTTCTTATGGTAGCTACTACTAATTTCCGTCCTTAAAGACGGTTGTAGCCAAATTAGAACTTCGTAGCTCATCGGGAAATTAGTGCAAGACCGATTTTGTTTCATTAGAACAGCTGCCCTAAAAACTGGGAATATTTAAATGAAACACTCTGTATATTTCAATTATTAATTTTTCGATTTTCAGTTCATGATTTGCTTGATAATACAACCCTGTTTTAAAACAACCATCGAAATAAAACGATTACAAGTAATTGGTAGGAAATTACTGTTGACAATACCGAATACTGAGCGTGATTTTGATATAGTTTTGTTGAAAATCAAACTGAGCTACTTTATACGACTATTAGAACAACATCGGCCCTATTTTACAGCTGCTGGTTTCTTCGAAATCGATTATAAGATACTGATTTATATTTTTAACGGTGCCGTAATGTTTGTTATTGCTTTAATGCAATTAACTGATCATAGTATTGGTATAGTTTAAATTTATGCGATCTGATAGGCCCGATTAATGGTCGATCAAATTATAATCAAATACAATTACCCGGCCAAAGAGCTGTTTTNTGTTGTAAAATCTCAATATTTCCTATGCAATTGATCTTCGCACATTTTACGCAAATATTCCTAACTCTAATGGAAACACCCATTATTTGACGAGCGATTTGAAAAATTTTGGGGAACTACGTGGTGTGAATATTATATGGTGGAACAGCGCGCATGATTTTCCATCTTTCTCGCACAATTTGACGTCAGGTTGGTCATGTCAACATAACCTATAGAAGACTGCTTGTATGGTTTTTTTTTTAAGGAAAAGCGACAAACAATGGAAGCGATAAAAGCGACAGGCGATAGAAGTGACAAGCTATGGAAGCGAGAAGCCATGTAAACGATAAGAACGATAGAAGCGACAAGCGATAGAAGCGATAAGCGATGGGAGCGATATAGGCGACAAGCCATAGAAGCGACTAGCGATAAAAGCGATTAAAGCGATAAGCGATGGAAGCGATATTGGCGATAATCGATAGAAGCGACAAGCGATTGGAGCAATAGAAACGATGAGAGCAATAGAAGCGACAAGCGATAAACGCGACAGGCGATGGAAACGATAGAAGCGACAGGCAATAGAAGCGACAGGCAATAGAAGCGACAAGCAATGGGTGCGATAGAAGCGACAAGCGATGGGAGCGATAGAAGCGGCAAGCGAAAGAGGCGACAAACGATAGAATGAGGGGTTGATCAATGCTGTAAAATAAAAACTGTTTCAAAATTCTTATATCTTCTCCCAGACATTTTCTCAATTTTCCGGAAAACTATCCGTGAAATCGGAAAATTTCTGAAAGATTTGAAAAGAACTTTCTATTTGCTATCTAATAGTACAAGAATTTTTGCAAAATCGTCAAAATTGGCGAAGTTATAAGAGAAATTACAAGAAATTGTACAAAAATACGAAAAAAACATGTTGTTAGATTTTCATCTGTAATTCAAATTTATATCAACATTTCAAAGAACGGAACGAATTGTTAGAGGCTACAAGAAGTGCTCTTTCCGAAAATCTATCTGCGGTTGCCGTAATCTCAAGAAATCGCGAGTTAAAAATTCATATTTTTGCCGGTTAAAATTATCTTCTAATTTAAGTGTTATTTTTGACCAGAATGACGTCATGCTCAAAACGTACCAAAATACGACATCTGCGTTGTTCCACCATAAATATTCACACCACGGGGACCTATAGGAGTCCTTGGTGATCATTTTAATAAAATTTGAACTCGGTAACTTACCGGGAAATTGGTCGAAAGCGCTCGTTTTAGAAACCGCGACAAACACGCCAAACTCCCAACATTTTGTCTTTTAGAATAAACGCTACTCGTTCAAGAATNTAAAATGGAGGAAATCAATGTTTGGTCATTCTGAATCATTTTGTGTGTGCGGCTCGTTTTTGGGCGCCGCAACATCGTTTTTTGACCAACTTCCTGATGAGCTAAGTGGTTCAAATTTTGCTCAAATGATCTCCCTACATTCGTTCAATTTGTGTAGTTTAAAAGGGTTTGAAATAATAGCAATAGTTCTTGATTATTATTATTTTTTTGTTAATGTATGTTTTATTTACAAATAGTCAATTATTTATATTTGTATATTGATATAAACAATTCATTATCATTAACATTTGGTATAATTTTATTTTTGTTCAATTCTCTCAATTTAATTAATTTCCTTTTAATCAACACTTATAAGAAGAAAAACCGCATTTTCCCTAAATTACTAAGTTTAAATTCAGTCACTTTCGGAAAATGCCCCGATGACAGATATTGGCAATAAGTAATGATTCAAAATAATTTCAGTACAAGTTTTGAAAATTTGTTCGAAAACAGATCAAGAAAATGCACAGGAATGCAAAAATTTGAGCTTAAAAATTTCTAACAACCAATTTAAACAAACAACGGAATGATATTGAATGCCAATTAGTTCTTTACAAATATACAGGTGTTCCACGGAAATTGGCCAATTCAAACGGAACACTCTGTATATTTTTATAATTTAATTAATTTTTAACCAATTCCGTATATTTAGAGAAAGAAATCGAGCTTGGTGTGATAAATAATCAGTTGTTGTTTTAAAAAAATGTTTATAATTTGAAAAAATCAATGAATTCATTCATTCAACTTAGAAACTATGACTGATATTAACATTAACTAATGCATTTTAACAACAAATGCTCACATATTTAATAATTCTAATAACATTTTACATAATTAACAATTCGAATAGAAGATAAAGCAACAACGCTTCTAATTAGGTCAAAGATAAAGGAACCGAAGATGTGATGATCAATACAATTATTTTAACAAACATGGACTTTTAATAAATTAACTCGATTTTAATTCAACAATTTCATATATCAAGTGTTTCAACTCCGACTACAAATTCTCGTACAACTGCCATTATTTGGCTAAGAGCTTACAGGCGTCTCTGGGGAGCATTTTAGCAAAATTTGGGCCCCGTAGCTCTGAAATGATCTCCAAGGGCGCTTCGANAACAACAAATGCTCACATATTTAATAATTCTAATAACATTTTACATAATTAACAATTCGAATTGAAGATAAAGCAACAACGCTTCTAATTAGGTCAAAGATAAAGGAACCGAAGATGTGATGATCAATACAATTATTTTAACAAACATGAAGGACTTTTAATAAATTAACTCGATTTTAATTCAACAATTTCATATATCAAGTGTTTCAACTCCGACTACAAATTCTCGTACAAAAACTGCCATCATTTGGCCAACACTTCAAATATCTCAAGAGCAAAATTTGGGCCTCGTAGCTCTGAAATGATCTCCAAGGGCGCTTCGATAAACGCTTGAAATATTGTTCCATTGGCAGTTCTTATAAGAATTTGTGTGAAACATAAATTACGAATAAAATCAACGAACAAGCGGCTGGGGTGAGAATTTTCCGAGAAATTGCACGAATTTCGAGCGAAACCGGAGCAACCCTTCAATATTGCTTTGGTTTTATTTGAACGGGGTCTGTTGAGTATTCCGAATTTCTTTCTCTAAATAAAACCGAATATTTGCAGAATTTGCGAATATCCCAGTATTAAAAATAGATTACATTAGATATTTTTTATTAGTAGCGTAATTTTGTTAAAAAGAAAAACGTATAAAAATCAAGAAATTATTGCAAACTTTGTTCGTCATTACGGTACTAATAGAAAATTGTGTCAATTTATTATGATTTAATTCCAATTAAATATTGATTCATTTACTTAATTATAATATAGACATAGTCAATAATAAGCGTTTTAGTTACACATCCGTCTTATTCTAGAAAATTTACAACCCTTCAACCGAATTTTATCCAATAATCATTGTAATAATAACACATTTTTAATGTCATGGTTTTAACACTTAACTACCAACAATAAAAAAGAGTATCACACATTTATATTTTTTAAAAATAATTTCTTAATAATAAAATTCATACCATTATAGGATCCTCGCAATCTTCAACAATTTTATTGTTGTTATTATTAACACCAATATCCGATGATAGTTGTCGTTTTAATTTTGGCAAAATTGCCGTTTGTGTTATTGCAGTTTGATCACCACCTGATATAGAACGTACAACTGGTATGCGGGTCTTTTTATGCTCACCAATACAAGAGATATCATCTAAACTACCATCACCATCTGTTGATAACATATCATCATCGGACATTGTGTGTGTTAAAGTCGGTAAAGTTGATGTTAGATGTTCTTTTTCTTTTTGTATCTCTTGTATATGACCAACTAATAGATTCTCTTCGTCTTCCGGCTGTTGTTGTTGTTGTTGTTGGGATTGTTGTGGTGATTGTTGTTGATTTAATGGATTTGTTGTTGTTATCAATTCATCCGGTGTGAAAACTTTCGAACTGCGTAACGATGATAGACGTTTCGTTGCCGCTTGACAGGCTGTATCTAACGTATCAATATCATCCAATGTATTGCGAACTTTACGCAATTGTTCGCTAATTATCGTTTCAATACATTGAGTTTGACTACTAATATCTTGTAGACTATCTTGAGCTGGTACAACTTTATTTGTTCGTAGTACACAAGGTGCAAATACTATAGCTAAAGATGCAGCACTCATTCGATTCACTTCTTCATGTAGAGCTACACGAGCTAAATGGAACATTAAACGTTCCATTAGATCGTAATTTGGCGGCGGTAATTTCTTCAAAATATCATAAAGTGTAGTTACACGATCTTGTGGATCGTCTAAATTAGCGGCGGTTATAAAATTCTCATAACACTCGAATGTTAGTAGAGGTTCGGGCATTTCACGTAAAAAACTCTTTAATACTGACGCTAATACGTGGACTTGATACTTTTCAAAATCGATATCATCCGGATTTTTATCCATTTTCAATTTCAATTCTTTAATTTTCGAACTAACACCCGATTTTCGATAAATACCCTCTGTATATAAACCGTGCATCTCAATTGTTGTCAATAATCGTTCGATAACTAACGGTATTTTATTCTCTTCGGTTATTAGAGTTGCTAAAGGTACGCCGAAGATTTGATGCGATTCAAATTGCAACAAATTCGATTCTTTAACACAAATACCGGAAGCATTAGTGTAACATTTTTTATGACAAGTCAATTTGCACGATTGACAAACTAGACCGCGTTCAATTGGCCACATAAAAAACGAATTACAAATCTCACAAGCTGTCGGTATATTAATGATTGTCAATAAGAACGTATGTCCTTTATGTTTTATTGTTTCAACTTTACGTTTCTTCTCTTTTTTACGTTTAGCTTTATTCGGTTTGTCTTCAGCTCGTGTTGACATAAATTCATTCATAAAACCACGAAAAGCATTCACACCCATCGTCACCGGGAAATCTTTATCGTTCTCTTTTTGTTCACGTTGACATACCGTTTCCATTGCTTGCATAAAATTCGTTATTAAATCTTTATAGCGTATACAACAAGCTTCAAAACCATGCTTATTAGCTGCACTATAAATTTGTATTAGATTATCTTTAAATTCACGTAATGCTTGTTTGAATAGACGATCAACTTCACTCGGTTTTTCACCAACTTCATTTTCAATCTTCATTATTTTATCGGTGATGAATTGTTGCATTAATGTTAATTCTTCAGCCCCAGATATAATTTGATCGGTACGATCGGTAAATTCCGATGTTCCAGTCAAACTGAATTTACCAACATCTTCAGCTTTACGATTCAAATCGTATTGGGTACGTGAATGTTTCCGATGTTTCCTACGGCCACCTTTATTATTATCTGTAGTTGTAGTATTTTGATCACAGGGCATTTGTAGAACGCTCTTATTCTGTATACATTTCGTATGGAATGATTTTTTACAATATGAACATTTATAGACTTGCGTTATGAAAGGATCCATTTTACCATTACAGAAAGCACATAGGTCTTCTTTAGAAATACGGTGGATTTTTCTAAATAAATGTCGCGCCATCGAGAAACTATTCGTATTCTTCCATTTGAAATCATCTTGTGATGTATTCGATAATAATGCAGCTGCTGTATCACCGCTTGGATGTTCCGTGATTAAACCGCTAATTTTTGTTGCCGGATCACTATTGCGCCGTTTTAAATCTAAACCGATATGCCGTTGTCGTTTTGGCGTTAAAGATGGTCGATTTAAATTAATTTCGGATTGTTGTTGTAGAAAATTTGTTGTATTATCACTCTTTTGTTGTAATAAATTCACATCAGAATGTAGAGTTTTTGTTTCTTCAATTGTACCCAATATTAAATTCTTATCTAACGATCCACTATCGGTGACTTCTTCGCCTAAACTCTTCACATGGCCACGTTTCGAACGTCTTGTATTCCGAATTGGAGCTTCCGGTTTGCCTAAAATTTGTTCTAATTTATTCGGTGTATGATCACCACCACAATAGACATCTTGTCGATCATCGGCTAGACCTAATTTGATATAATCACGATTGGGTCGACGTACCGGTGGTAGACTCTTTAAACCGTCCAGATTACGATTGTCGTTATTGTAACGTAATTCACGTCGATAACCGCCGCTATTATTCGACCATGTTGTTGTAACCGGTGTTGATGTAATTGTATTTGTTGTTGTTGTGATTGTTACATTTGGTGATCGTGTTAATTGTATTTTTGTTGGTGATATTGGATCACGATTGAATATTTCATCGGTTGTAAAATTACTATAAATTGAATATTTATCACCGATAATTGGTGGTGCTGAATGGGCTGCACCACTAATACAACCACTTTCCGAATCGGTTTCACTACGTGTACTAGTCGACGACCATTGTTCATGTTTATTGCCAGTTGGTAATTCACTACGGATTGTATGTGAATCGCTACTATGTTGTGAATCATAACTGCGTTGTGATACAAGCGAATCATTACTGTCTTTACGGTATTGTGGCAGGAAATCTAAATCGGAATAGTCGATTGTTTTGTGCGATTTGGTTATTTTACGTTTTATTGCTGAATCGAGGAGGTACGATGTATTGCCACTACTGGAAGTCTCTTTCCTTACGCTATCGAATCTGAAAATAAATCAATATGATCGAGATTTTAATAATTTTATAATTGTAACTGAATTGAGGGAAAAAAAATGGCAAACTACCGAAACTGCAGTGCCACTAATTGGAGGTGTTCTAAATGAAACCCATCCGTAACCCCCCAAAATTTGGAAATGGCGGACGTTCAAGTAACCAGAGGATGACTGACGTGCGACTAGGGCATCGTCAGAGTCCATTGATTGCTGGATCGACCACGTGACCGCACGTCACTGAGCAGATCAGCCTACAAAGCTAAAGCGATCAATGTTCAGTTGTGCCATCACTGACACACACCTCCAAATTAAAATCCCCACTATTTTCTATATATAGTTACCACGATAAACTTACATATCGTGAACTATAACTTGAATAAATTCAAACAATAAAACTAATACAAATGTATAAAAATTTTAACAAAATCACTGAAATTAATGAAAAACGCACCTATTATGATGAGAATCGTAGAAAGATTGTGGCGTATAAGTATTTGATACAGCTGGCAATGATAGAGTTGTTCTTAAACTTAAACGATTAATACTAGGGTCATTTTCGACATCTTCTAGACAACCACTACTTCTAAAATTTGAAAATTCTCATGATTTTCAAAATAATTAAAAAAAAACAAGATACATACTCATCTGAATCGGGATCTTTATTGATAGACTCGTCTATTGGTGATTTTTGGTGGAATTGTATAGGAACAGCTCGTACAATTTGCGGTCTTCTTAAATTTGTAAATCGCTCATTAATCATACGTTTACGTAGTAAATAACCGCGACATTGCGCTTGAAATTGTACAATACTTGTACGTATTTTTTGTAACCATAATCGATTTTTATAACGTCGCCAAGCGCGTTGTATTTTAAGACAAGCAATAATTCGTTTAACAGTTTTCTGTACTAAAAACATCCGACAATACGATTGTATTGTTATAACAGCACTTTTAATACGTAAGAAACGTCGTCGTTCTAAACATACACGAAACCATCGTTGTAATGTAACAATACTTGCCATTATTTGTTGATGTAATTTACAATCTAATTTATGTTTTTCTGATTCTCTTAAAAATACTTTACTAGAGCCTAATTGATAATTATCACGATCTAAATTTAATGTTGCTAGAAAATCACGGACATCATTTTGTGAACTTAATAGACCTTTTGGTAATAATATTCGATATAATTGTATAAATTCATCGTATGTTAAACGTACGTTAAAACCAGCCTGTCGAATACGTACAGTTTCTAACATACCAGTATAGCGTAATTGTCTTTGTACAGTTTCATCATCGAATTCATTTGGTATTTTATTACCATTTGATTTGATACAACGTATAAAAAATGGATTGGCTTGATTTAATGTATCCATTAATGAATGTAAACTTTGTTGAAATTGTGCTGTTACAGTTAATGGTTGTTTTCTAGCTTTATTACCTAATTGATTTTGATTTGTTGTTGTTGTTAAACCAGTACGTCCAGCTAATGTTTTCACCGATTGTAAATTCTTCAAACCTTTCTTACCACGCTCCCTCGGACGAAACGATTTATTTTTCCTAAACCAACAAAAACAAACATTAATCAAACTGTAATAAACAACACGAAAAAACATGCAACATGCTCTTATTATTATTGAAGAAATAACGAAAAAAAACATAAAGCTCTGTTGTTGCATTTTAACCATCACCACCACCCTTGTATATTTGTCCAAAAGAACCATCACCTTTATTATTAAATGTTTACATACATCACAATTTGATTGGCTCTCTGTAACGCTCTAGCCTCATCGGGACATAAAACACGTTCTAAACAACGATCAGGACTATTGCCTGTTGTTTCTTTACGTCTTCGTTCATCATCAACTAATTTTAAATTACTACCAATCATTTTGTTTCGTTGATAAAATTGCGGCCATGATAATCTATTGTGATTATTACTATTAGGAACTAAATCATTATCGTTGTTACGTCCACTTCGATTTACCATTAAGGTGATTCGTTGTTTGCTATTTATAAATTATTAAACAATTTTTATTCTTTTTTAATAAACACACTCGTTTAATTTTGTTGTTTTTCTCTTACACAATCTAATGATAGAAAAACATGCAAGAATTTTTTAAATAAAACAAACAACAAAATTATCCATGCTCAATGTTTAGATGATCGTATACGGGGTGAGCCAAGAGGATGGTCTATCAAAAGGCCAACTTCTAAATGATTGTTCGGCCACCTGAACTATACTAGCAATAGTTTCATTAATATGAAATTTTTAATGAAACACTATAAAATCAAAATCACTATAAAATAAGAAAACAGCTTTAAACCGAATTTCAGGGGCCCTCATCGATTAGAACTTCGTATGTTAATAGGCCATCCTCCTGGTTGACCCTGTCTAGATGACAGAAAACTTTTGGTATGATTGGATTTGAATTTTGCATCGAAAAGACATGGAAAACTAAACGTTAACAGTAGATTGACTTACGCAATTCTGTTAACTGTGAGGTTCACAGCTGAAACTGTCACGAGATGGCTATAGAATCCAACAATAAAACAGATTATAAATTCTAATGCCATCAAATCTTTGAGTTAAACAATACAATAAGCGGTTTTTTTGTAAATTTTTGTGCGTTTTTATAGAATATTAATTTTTTAAAACAGAAATACAAACCTAATTAGACTCTCATTAGGTATATGATTACGTTGATAACGTTGTTGTATGTTATTTTTGTTGCCATCAACACGGCCCTGTCGATGTCTTCTACCAGCTTCATGGAATGCAAAATATGAACGAAAAAATGCCCGTACAATTGCCCAACGGAATACAGCAACAGGATCAGCACCAACTAATTCTCGAACAAATGCCATACTACTATTTTTTAATACACTAACAATATCTTGTCGCATTAAATCTAAATTCTTTTCACGCATATCAGCTACTTGATATTTAACTTTACCAGCATAATGGACAACAATAAAGGCATTCTCTTTCTTCTGTGGTTTCTGATAGAATTTATTCTCTTTATGGACTGTATTAAATTTTTGCAAGAGTGTTTCGTTTGTTGCTCCAGGAAAACTAAAAAAGAATTAAACAACAAATAAATCAATAACAGTAAATTATTGCGTTTTCATCAACAAACTTCTTTACAATTGCTATTTCCACATCTTCAACACTTATCAATACAATTCACATGAATTTTTTGATAAATTACTATAATTATAATAACTTGCAATTCTTATGAGTTATTTGGTCGTTTCATTTAGAGTAGAGATGTTACGGACTTGTTTCTGGGCTCTTTCTACTTCTGTTTCTGCATTTTTTTAAACGGATATATAACAAAAATTACTAACATTAGAGAATTCTTTGAAACTTGGAGGACATACGTTTCGATTCGGTTGAATCGCAGCGAAAAATCTTAGACGATGTTCTTCAAAAAAAAAGAAGTCATTTTCGTTGATAACTTTCCAAAATTATCACTTTTTCGATGCCTTTGACACAGTTTACAGCAATTTGAGAGAGATTTTGACATCTTCAAGAAATACTCCAATAATTTTTATAGTTCTTCGGATAATTGACAGACACTTGAGGGCATTAGAAAGAGCATTTTAAAGAATTTTTTTGTTTTGGAAAATGCTGATTGAATTCCGAGTTATAAAGGAAAACCATAAATTCCACATTTTCCCCATAATTTAACTAATTTGATTGACGATAAAATGATTTTCTCATAGTATACAGTGAAAAATCTTATCAAAATTTCAAGAAACTACCCAATAAGTTTATTAGATTTCCGGAAAATTAACAAAAACTTGAATTCGGTGCCTGAAAAATGCCAATCTTTAGTAATCGATATTTCCATTGTTTGAAAAGATATTATAATGAATACTGTTTCGTTAAAAACAACATTGCAACGAGTATCCAAGGGCTTTTTTAATTTGGTTGAATTCTGAGTTACAGACAAAACTCTTGGCGTACCCTACTTTTGAAAAAAAAAATTTCTATAACTCAAACATTAATGCTTTTTCAATGATTTTCCCAAGGTCTGTAGCAAATTTAAAGTGTTTTCCAAACCTCCATGAATAAATTTGTTAATTTTAAGAAAAATTGGTACATCTTTCTTTCTAAACTATCTGAAAGATGCCAATTTTCAATAATCGATATCTTGTTTGAAGAGATATCGATATTAGAAAGGGCATTTCAAGCAGTATCAAAGGGCTTTCTTAAATTGGAAAATGCTGATTGAATGTTGAGTTATAAAGAAAAATGTTGAGGCACACGTTTTTTCATATTTTCCCCTATAATTTAGCAAATATCGATTTTCCAATGGTTTTCTTCTTGGACTATTTCAAGAAATATTTGAGCATGTGTTTTGTTATATTTTATTCATATTTTCCCCGAAATTAGGCCAATAGTCTCAATTTTTCAATGATTTTGTTACAATATAAAGCAGAGAATTGACGAGAAATTATTTTTCTATTTTTTTAAGTTTAACTCTATTTCGTTCGTTTCTATTATGGCACTTCGGTAACATCTCTAACTCAAAGTAAACAATTACTATATTTAAACAGTAATAATAGCAGCCATAAAACTGTTATAAAATGATTTAAAGTGTTAAAAATAGCACGAGATTAATTAAATTAAAATAAATTTATATTAAAAATTATACGTACTTGCATTGATCATCCAACAGGCATAAAAGTCCATTGGGTTTGCCTTCAATTAGATGTAAACAGCCGGTATTATCCATAAATTCGATATTATTCCAACGTATACCCTCTTTACGATATTCTTCTTGTTCATATTTAAATACATGTTGATTGAAATAATATTGTAAATGTTCATTAGCATAATTTATACATAATTGTTCGAAACTATTATTTAAACCGAAATCTTCAAAACCAAAAATATCCAATACACCAATTGAATTACCTTGATGTTCTCTTAATGTATCTTTTTTCGATAATAAAGCGTGATTTACTTGTAATACAATCCAATCGAATAATGCACCATATAAACATTTAGCCATTGCATCACGACTAGCTATAGCTTCTGGTAAACGATAATTAATCACTAATGTTTCACCAGATGCACGGGCACGTTTTGCTGTTAATGCTTGCAATAATGTCTCTTGTTTAACACGTAATAGTTCCGATATTAAATAGACAACATCGGGATTTTTAACACCAACAGATTCATCATGATGATATGCTGATTTGCGTGGTTGAAATTCAACATTGCCTAATAATAATACAGCTGATAATACAGAGAATAGACGACGTTGTTTCTCGGCTGTAAAACCAACCATTTCCATTGATTGTTTTAAACGGGAAAATTCGTAACTTTCATCGACATTATCTAACGTTAAACACGATTTATTTAAATAATAGTATTGATCTGGTGATTTTAAATGTAAAATTTGTTTCTCTTGTTCAGTTGCACCTTCTAATAAATAATAAAATACATGATAATTACGTTCGTTACGTCCTTGTGAACATATACGGGATTTTTCTAATAGATACTTCTGTACAACAGCACCATGTACCATACCATTCTCTTTATAATTCACTTGAATAAATTTACCGAAACGACTCGAGTTATTATTGTGGGCTGTTTTAGCATTACCGAATGCTTCTAATACTGGACCAGCACTAAGGATAGTTTGTTCAACACCACTACCATGCGAACCTTTTTGACTTAAAGCTGTTAAATGGTGCAGAAGGAAATTGGTACTTTCTGTTTTACCCGAACCACTCTCACCACTAATTACAATACATTGATTCTTGCGATCTTTCAACATACAATAATAAGCTGTATCGGCAACAGCGAATATATGCGGTGGTAAATTCGGACCTAATCGTCGATTTTGATATAATTTCACATATTTCGGATTATAAATTGGATAGAATTTGAATGGATTTAATGCAATTAATATTGAACCAACATATGTGTAAATATGGCCAGCTACAAAACGCGCACGTAAATTATCTAATAAAGTTTGTTCGTTTAAATCGGGCAATTGACACAAATCTGGATATTCACGATCTTTCGGCTGATATAAGAAACGATGGAAATAATCTTTAATTAATTGTGGATCCATAACGAATTGTTCACGCCATACATAATCATTGATTTTCTCTCTTAAATAGAAACGATATGATGATTGATCTGTACGATTTTTCGGCCATAACATCATCACTTGTACCGGATTTTCATTTGGTGCTAAACGACGTTCTTTACATTCCTGTCCAAAATCATCACCAATAACTTCGGCTAATTCATAGGTGGCATTCTCATTCAATAATAAACGTTCAACAATACAGGAAACTATCTCTTCTGATGTTGTTTGTTTACTAGCTTCAACTGATAATGCTTCATATAGTGCAGACAATGCGCCCACATAAACTTGAACAATATAACGATTATTTTCAGTTGTTGGCATCATTTCGAGATAATTTCTTTCTAAAAAAAAAACAACCCTAACAAATTTCTTTGTTGTTAGATTAGAGGAAAATCACACAACACCAACGTATTTTAATAAGAATAGTTTTAAAAAAGTTCTAAAACTGTACTGTTGGAGCATAATGTGAGAATATCTCCGCTTATACTCCATCAACATTATTTTTTTAATTTTCCAATATTTTACACACAATAGCTTGTTTTATCACAAATAACAAAATCACTTCATTTATCATGCTTCCTTCTTCCCAAATCTAGTTGTCGTCAATGGAGTTTCTGTAAAAAAATGACATCACGATTATTTCGTCAATTTCGATTAAACGAATAAAACACGCAAAAATTAGAGTAGAATCCACCTACAAACATTCTATTTGTAAAAATTCCAATTTATAACGGAAATTGTAGTAAATGACATCATACATAAATTTTTCATTGTTTAACTCTTGTGCAAAGAATATTGCCAGTTGTTGTTAAATAATTATGAGGCATTGAAGGATAAAAAGAATTAATTTAAAACAATTAACGTAATTACAAGTATGACAAAAATATTAAGAGATTCTAACAATTACAAGGTTGGAAATAAATGTTTATATAGAAAAATATATTGAATTTTAACTAATTTCCATAACCTTCATGCTATACGAGATTTGATTCATCATAGCGTAATTTTAATGTGAGACAATTTCGGAGGAAACAAATACAAAACAATACGTAAGTTAGGCTGTATCTTAAAATATCCGTACGGAAGAATTAATCAAATATTGCGAATTTTATGTGGGTGTTTTAATGCAGGATTTGCGACATCATTGGTGCAATCAATTTGGTGGAAATTTTCGTTACAATATTCTCTTAAATTTTAATTAATTTTAAGGTTTCAAGATATTTCGACATTTAGGTTGAATTTCAAGTCTTTAACTGCAAAAATTCTGTAACAAAATCGATTTTTTTACAATTTTTGAGCTATTTATAAATTTTACTTTTATTAAAAACTTTCCTCAGTTAAAATCTAAATACATATTCAGTAACATTTGCCAAAATTTCATGAATGTTTATATGAATTTCAAAATTATCGATTCAAATATTGCAAAGATAAATTTGATGATTAATTGAATGCTAATTTGATTAATTTTGACCCACGCAATCAGAAAATAATAAGCAATTATAGAATTTGATAAAGGTTACATTAAAGTTACCGAAATTTTATATTTGATTGTAATTTAAGAGATAGTGATTTATAAAATAAACAAAATAAAAGTCGAAATATCTTTAAAATCAATAGTCATATCAACAAAATCGCACTAATTACAATAATTTTAAAAATTGCTCTTGAGTAAAACATTTATGGAAAGTATTTATCATAAAATAATCAGCATAATGCTTATTTTAAGCTTCATTATTCGCCATAATTGAGATTTATCATGTTCATGATAATTTACCACAGCTATGCCTTTAATAGTGTCGTAGCTTGATTCAGGTACTTGAAAATGCAATAACAAATGTCAAATTTAGTACGAACTAATCTACGATACCATAATGCTATAAACGTCCACCAATTTCTAATAATCGTTTGTAAATTAGCCAATATAGACAATATTATTCTATAATAATTATCGAATAATCTAGTGATTTAAGTCAATAATCACCAAGAATTCTACCAGCATATTTGTGAAAACAACATCAATTATGAATAACCTAAAAAAAAAAACGAAAGAAAGAAATACTAGTCAACAATTTATGAAATAACGGTTTCTAATTATTGGAAATATACAGAATGAGAGAAATAACAATTAAATATAATCGTTATTAAATCGAATAATTATTGATTTAATATTAGAAATTCCATCTCATCTAGTCTCAATCTAATTTGAACACATGGTTGTGGTTTTTATAAAAGGCAATTGGAGAATAGTTGGAAAAAAATAAGACCAAGAATCGTATAAATAATGACTAATACTGTGAAATCCAAGAAATAGAACTGGAATAATTATAATTATCTACAATAACAACACAAATTCTCTTGGATTATGAATCAGACACACAAAAATCGAGTCTATTTTAGTTGGAAAAACTGCAGATAATCGTCCACAATTTCCTCCCTACAAATAAACATAAAACGCATTATTATCATTATTAATAATATTAATAATAAGAATATTAATAATATTAAAACTAAAATAAATATAGCATACAAACAAAATAATAATAAAAAGAATCAAGATCGGGGTCACATGTTGCTTCACTTGTTTTAATCACACATACACACAAACGCACAAATATACCATTATCACCAACATTATCATGATAGCCATGGAAATTGTTTTATTTTCGTATCTAGTGACACATGCAATAAATCGAAATAAGACAAAACAAATGAATTGGACTCAATTAAGATGGCTAAATGTAGATCTACATAACAATTGAGTAAATTAATCGAAAATTTCTTTCGAGTTCATATAAGAATTATAAAATTTACATTGGAATTGTTTAAATAAAATGTAGATTGGCTCTAAAATAAGCTAAAAACAACTGGTTATATTGTTGTAATAAATGTGTATCCGCCCATACGAACCCAACAGCAGCACCACATTCACACACACACACGTATACACACATACAATCAACATACCTTGTGTCGCGTATTATATTCACTTGTTAAAGAAGAGAAGAAAAAACAAAAAACTAACGTTTTATTATTATCCTGATTAAATTTCAATTGTCTTCGATTTTAACACACTGGATTCACTACCGTCCGATATTCTAACATTTTTTATCTCATCCTCAACGTCTTCTTTTTATTCTTATTAATTTATTAATTATTGTTATTATTTCTTATACGATTACGAATTGTACATTTTCTTCGATGTTTCTTCATTTATTCTTCCTATATTTTCCAATATTGTGTGTTTATTTATAAATTCTATTGGCTCTTCTTTATTTTGTCGCTTTTATTATTTGATTTTTACAAAATTTAATCAATTAAAATAACAGACTTTGTTGTAGAGTAGTAAAAACAGTAGACAGACACACAAAACTGAACGACACATAGGCGGCTCTGACTGTCAATTTTCAAAATCACATGACCAATGGCGCCACTTTCAAACAAATCTATAGTGACAAATTTCGATTTTCTCACAATTACTTGACAAAATCATCAACAATTCCGATAAATCATTCATAATTTTTATTCAATATTATTGTAATAATTTTTATATTCGAAATTTTCGGAATTATATCGAAATTATAGACACACGAGCCATCTATTGTAGTGGTAATAGCAGTAAACTGCAATACCGGCATTTTTTGGTCGCCATTTTGGTAATTGAATTCAAACAGTGAGTGTTATTCGTGTAAATCGAGAAAATCATCGAAATAATTACACGTAAGTCAATTTTATTAGAATTTATTACTGAAATTGCCAATTTATTTATAATTTCATGTATTTGTTGTTGTTTTTTCTGAGTCTAACCTACAATTCGCGCTCGATTCAAATTGTACGATTACTGTTGTTTTTCGATAAATACGTGCGTTCTTATCGCTTACGCCCCACAATTACATTAAAATTGCGCTATTTTAATTGGTTTAATTCAATTTAATCTATTTTAAATTATTTTTATTTGGGTTATGTTGCGAGAGACATCTGTGCGTTTTAACTCGAATTATAATCGAATTGTTGATTCGCCACCTTGCGGATGGTTATAAAACTAGTCTAATTGGGCGCTAATTATAAAATTAATTGGTAATTGTTTTTAATTGTTCAATTGGGGTGCTTTTCGTCTATTTTAATAATTTTACTTAAAATAGGGTATTTTCTATAATTTTATCGATTTGTTAATTTTATTGCGTGAAAATGGTGGATGCGCCGAAATTCCCAATTATTGGAAATTTTACTATTTAAAGGTAATTCAATAATTATTTTTTTGTAATATAATTTTATTTAATTACGAAAAATATGCTACGTTTTGTATTTTATTAATAACATCAAGAGAAAAAATATAATGGAAAAATCAACTATTTTGTTGTTGTAATTGAATCACCTGTGCTGTTATTTTTATTATTATTAGTATTGTTTCATTCTTAATAAACATCTATTAAGTTGATACACATAAATGTAACAATATAGTTGTGTTTTTTGAGTAAACAAATAACATAATGTCGTTTTTTGGTCAAATTATAAACGTAATTCTTTGTTTTATCACTTAATTGTTTCCTGTTTACTCAATATATCACTTTGTTTTTTTTTTTTTAAATATATACATAATCGGTACGAGATGATATTCGTTCACAATTCGAAAATAAAAATAAAGAACTTAAACAATTATAGATATGAATTTATTATTCTTAAAACAATAATTGTCATGTTTCTGTTACAAAAGAAAATTGTTACTCTGATGATTTCCAAACTAAATTCGATTCGTCTTGATTTTTTGTTTGTTTTAATAAATAACTTCATATACGGTAGCTTTCTTGTCCCCAGAACCCGTTACAATATATTTATCGTCTGTTGAGATGTCACAACTCAATACACTTGAAGATTCTTTGGACTAATTTTAAAAAAATTAATTAAAAATAAAATATCGGAATAATTGGTTAGATTACCTGGAATATACTAGCACCATAAGGTGTCCTCCATGCATTCAATAAATTATCTTTGCCAGTTGATACGAACCATTTACCGCACGTAGCAAATCTTAAACTTAATACACAACTTTCATGTAAATGTAATTGATATTTGTCTGGTTTTAATGCATGTAGAACTTCAACATGTGAATTTTCCATACCAACAGCTAACCATTCACCAGTAGGACAATAACCTAATGAGAATATTTGTGAACTGAAATCGTGCTGTTGCAATTGTTTGCCTTCACGCAAATCCCAACTACGCACTGTATTATCTAAACCACCAGTCCATAATTTTGTACCATCTGATGATATATCAATACATGATGCACCATCTGTATGTCCTTGGAATTGTCTAACTAATGTTTGATTATGTAAATCCCATACGGCTATATTGCCATCTGAACAACAACTAAAGCACACTTTTGAATCTGGACTAATTGCCAAAGCATAACAAGCTGGGGCACTAGATGTTAATTCAGCTTTAATACGTGGCGTTGGACTGGCCAAATCCCATATAGATAAATTACTAGCTTCACCACCAACAATCAATGTACGACCATCGGGCAATAATTTCACTGAACGAATATAATTGTCACGTTGCTATAAAACACCAACAAAAATTATTAATAAAAATTAAAAAATCATCAAAAATTAACCTACCAAACAATCTAATTGTGATACAGGACTCTTAGAACCAGGCTGGCTAATATCCCATACTTTAACACAACCTTTACCACCAGTATAAACATATTTGGTTGGATTAGAAATGGTAACCGCACAAACTACTTCACCATGGCCTAAAGTGTTAATTTGACGGGCATGCCGAGGTATTCCAGGCCCTATAAGGGCATCCGAAGGAAACGGTACGGGCTGTAATTGGCCTTCACCGTTCATATGAAATGAGTACGCCCTAAAAACGACAAAAACAAACATCAATTTTATTGATTTGTTTATTAAAATTGGTTGATTATAGAGTGTGTTTCAACTAAACGTTCCTAATTCTTGTAACAGTCTTAATTGCAGAGTGATTCAAAAAATATTTTGGGGATTTATAACGTAATCCTTAGGGAATATTTTGGCAAAATTAGAACTTTGTAGCTTATTACGGAATTGGTAGCGTAGGTTATTACTACATCAGTTGTTTACTATTTTACTCTTGGATAGTGTAACATTGTTCATTTTATGCATAAAATCCAATAAATGGAACCGCAAAAAAAAGAAATAAAAATTATAAAATTGCCAAGTAGTTAAAAAAAAAATCACACAGAAGCTACAATTTACTATTCAAGGGTAAAATAAGCGGATGTAGTAACTGATTACTCATTCATTGATGATCGCGCTTTCCAGGATCCAGAATTGGGCAAGGAATAAGGATCATCTTATCCTTATTCATTGATTAACAAAAAATTTGGGTCGGATTAAAGTGGGATTCCACCAATTTCCTAATGAACTAAAAAACTGTAATTTTGCCGAAATGTTCCCTAAATCCCCAAATATTTTCCAAAATCATCCGTTCAGAACTAGGACAGTTTAGTTGGAACATACTGTATTTATTAAAACATACGGTTTGCCCCCCGGTATTGAACTGAGACCGTTCGTTGCAATTCCTGGTGCTCTAGTATGTGGATGTCCATCATAGCCCATTAATGGTGGGCGTCCATATGGTGATGAGACAGCATTATTATAAGGTCCTAAATGTTCAGCAGCTCGGGCACCGCCTAAACTATATGGTGGATATTGGCCTAATGCTACTTTAGGACTTACGCCCGGTGTTGCGCCCAAATTCGGTGTTGTTGATCGTGGCTTTGATCCAGGTGTCAGTGGTTTTTCCTATATTTTTCAAACAAAAGAAAACCAATCAATCAACGATTTTTATCGAATTTCCATTAAATTCTAATGATTGTGATTAATAAACGAATGGACGGAAAATGAATAATAAAACGATAACGAAAACGAATTGAATGACAGTATTGAATAGTCTTACATCTTTACTTTTCAGTGAAGGTGTACTACGTGATGATGATGATCCACTACGACTAGGCGGTCGTTCGACTTTAATTTTATCACCATTTGTACTACCATTTTCTCTAATTTCACTTGAATTACTTAAAGCAGCGTGATCGCCATTCGTATGATGTGGAGATGCGGCTTCCTACAATACCCAACAAAAAAAAAGAAAACGACAAACGTTAAATAAATTAACAATGAATAAAAGGGGAATTTACCTCATTCGCTACATCTACAACGAGATCTTGATCACTCTTCTCACCATCACTCTCCTATAATAAACACAAAACCAAAATTAATTGGGTAAATATTAAAATTGGATCCAATTTTAGTGAAACGAATTAAACAATGATAAACAATAATTTATGATTTACAAAAATCAATTTTATTAATAATGGAATAGTTCCATTAGTTTAATTAATCATCGATTTTTATACGTTTGATTTTATTATAAATTATTTAAACGTATCTATGCTATTTTATCATCGACGATATTAATTATTAATAGAGCAAATATCAATAATATAGTGACAAATTATCAAATAAAATCAATACTCGGATTCTTGTACTTAACATTAATCGTGTTAAACTTATTCAATTTCGACAAGTTGGAAAAGATATTGAACGTGTTAGAGAAATATTTGCAATTTTTGTTTTATTATCAACTTATCATGTACGAATTTGTGTTGTAGGCGTTATTAGTTTGATTACGTATTTGAGAATTATTTCAAATTTTATTGCATCGATCGTTTAAATACTGCAATGTTTTCTCGTGCAATAAATGTGAATAATTTATTAGAAAAAAAACCAATTATGTCGTATCCATATGCTATAATAAATTCTAACAATTACATATTTAATTTTCAAAAAACGAAAAACCAACAAGACATAAATTGAAAAGTATTCGTCAATATAGGAAATCAGATCGAATTTTACAATTTTCTTCCACTACATTTATTTTCTAGTTTTCGATTACGGAAAAATCGTTTAATTTTTAACCAATCTTTTAGACTATTAAAGAAAATCGTTTAAATTTTCTCCCGTCGAACAAATTATTCCCATTTCCAATGTTCAATTTAAACTCTCTTTTATTGCAATTGTTAATCGGCGAACGAAAAAAAAACAATCATAAAAATTAATTTCCACCCCAAAACAAAAAAAAAAATCCCTCCTCCTCCATCATTGTTGGTTGCTTTTTTGGTGTCCTGTTATCGAATACAATACAACTCAAATTAACAATCTGTTTTATATGGATGTCTCTGGTTATCTTTGTATGCATGTGTATATATTTTGTATAGATCTGTAAATGTATGTGGATGGAACAAATGATCGTCTGAACAAAATACAACATGAAAAAATAAACATTACCGAGTTACATCAATGAAATAAAAATTAAACAAACACACCACTGTACTGTCAATACTGGCAACTATAAAAATAGGAGCTTGTAGTATTTTTGATCCAACAAAAATAATCTCATAACGAACGATATTAGACGATTTGTTAGAAAAATGAAAATTTTATTCGTTTAAACTACTTGAAAACGAACGAAAGAAACTAATCACCCCCTTTTATAGAAATTGGGATCGTCGATAAAAAAACCGTATGTCACTGTTTACTCATAAATCACAATTTGAATGAAATTTGATGGGTTTTTCTATGTGTATGTGTGTATCTAATGTTGTCTTTCATGATACAATCGAACTCACACCCTTATTTTAACCAACCACTATGCGACAATCGTCCTTCGTCATCAATCCCAGTGTCGTTCCGGATGCAATCATTTATCCCCTACTTTTGCTTCATGTTGCTTGTTTACCGTTCCGCAAAAATAATCCTCCATTACTACGATTGTAAACTTCGCATCTATACCTTTCGTTGTCAATGTTTAATGTATAAACACCACCACCACTATTATCATCCACCACTACCACTATTATCCCTACTAAACAATTGTTTATAAATCGATAAAGATGCGAATGCCAAATGGGAGAAAAAGAATGGATTTTTTTGTACGTTTCAACAAGAATCTTTCCAATTATTTTAAGCAACAAGCCATGAAAATTAATCGTAAAATGATAATACGAACATGATTTTAGGACCGGTAAAGTTTTAATGAAACATCTGACAATTCATAGTTTTTCATGCAGAAATTTACGTTTTCTCTCTTTTTTTTTGTGTGTTTTCTGAATAAAATCCATGAGATTCTGTATTGAGAGCTGTTGGAATATTCAAAAAATATTAGAATAGTATTATTCGTTTATAATGAGATCCGTTTGGAAAAATCACCAATTAAAAATAATAAATTGTGTGGTAGTTGTAGTGTTGGTGGTGGCTTGTGCAGAAATGCTAGCGGCTTATTTTCTCCTATTCAACATCTAATTACTGAGGTCAAATAGCTGAAAGCATAACAGGACATACTATATATGTGTGTATATTTTATAAGCTTTCGTCCTTATTAAAGAATAACATAACGGTCATTAATTACTTTATAAAATCGTGACTGTTTCATAGTAATCATTCGTTCAAATCCAATTGTATATCTACAATGTGTAGGTGTGTAGTTTTTCTGTATGTGTGCGTAAACAGTGTGGAGGCGTGCAGTACACCAAACAACACCTAAAAAAAGACAAGAATAAGACAACGAACGAATCAAGAATTGTTATAAGAGACAAAGATCACGTCGACCGTCAAAATCGCACCTAGTTATTATTGTTACAGAACGATAAACACAAAGACATTTAGATACACTCAAATGGATTGTGTTGAAAACGTTATTATAAAATCTCTTATTTTATACTATTATAATAATAGTAATAGTAACTATTTGTAAAGGTCCAACCGATATAATTCCATTGGAGCAATTTCATGAAACGTAATACCACAGGAAAATATTGGGGAATCGACAAGCAAGGGAATGCGGAGCGCAGCAACACCACAGGCGAGAATCGTCATTTATTTATAACCCCTGAGCTTTATCCGTATCAGTTTTGTGATCCTATACGAAACATGGCCGACACTTTGTCATCGACACAGGTCCTGACAAAACGACGACGCCACCCCTCCTCTATAACCACTACTACACTTATACGACCCTATCGCCTTTACTGCCAACTTAATAAATTAGATCTGGGGAAACATTTTCCGAGCTCAAGCACACACATACATATACAGTAACAACAACAAAAATGAATGAAACGAAACAAAAATAATCAAAAAGGGGAGAAAAAAGCTCATCTTAGATGAAATGTATCGTCTTCGTTGTCTATAGAAATTCCCGACACAACATAAGTAACTTAAATCGATGTTAACGCAACTGGCGATTGATATTTTAAGGGATGAATAGAGGAGCGAGGAAAAAAGCACAATTTTTTATCTTTTCTATGTTACTTACATGTCCCAATTTATCTTCTTTCCGTCTTTTGACGTCCTGTTCAACGTCTGGTGGCGATCTCGATCTGTATTTATCTCGGTCGCCTGGAGATACTGAATTCTAGAAATAGTTTTAAAAAAACATTATTTTTGATAATCTACAATCTCTAATGGTATTTACCAGTCTTTCTTCAGCATTCGCTGAACCTGGTCCTTTAATTTCAACCGAATCTCTCGAATGTAGATCGGCAGGTTTTAATAGAGGATGAGCACCCCCGGCAACGGACGCATGTGGTCCACCAGGAGCACCAGGCACTGCAGCTCCCAAACCAGCACCGAAACCAAGCAAACCAGCTGCTGGTCCCATGCCAGGTAAACCGGGATGTGGGCCTATTGGCAATCCAGGACCATGGGCACCGTGGGGTAATTGTTGGGCATGTATCTGTTGCTGTATATCAATTTAAAAACGCCAATTAAAAATTGGAAAAAAACCGATTAATTTACGTCTTTATTATAAAATAATATTAATGATGATTACGATGATGATGATGATGATGATGATAATAACAAATTACATGCCATGCTAGTCTGATCATTTAACCGTATGAAATAACTACCTCTAATAGAACTACTTACAAGCAACTGTTGAAGACCTTGCTGTTGTTGTTGCTGTAAACAACAACGGTTCAAATTAAAACCATATAAACCAACACCGATTTTAAAATAAAATTTAAAAAAAAACACCCCAAATAACTACTTATCATGTTTTACAACAAAAATAAAATAAAACAAAAAGGGGGATGAACCGGAATTAAAGGAAATCATATAAAAATTACATGCAAAATTACTACAACTCCTACCCTGTATATTTTTGTTATTCCATTAAGACGAAAAGAAAAAAACATATAAGTAGTTTTTTGAAAAAAACAAAAACCAAAAAGAAATAAACGAATTTTATAAATACACACCCCTATTATTGCATTTAATTCAGTCATTGTGACTTGTTTCGCTCTATCCACTGCTGTCGCCACTTGTTGTTGATGTTCTTGAGCCAAAAATGGCAGCACTTGGGCGATAATTGCATTTAAGCGTTTTGCAATTTCAGTCTGAAACATCAAATTTGTACAAATATCAAAAATTTACACAATTTTTAAAGGATAAAAGTACCAAAATTATAATTTAAATAATATTATTGCAATTTGGTTGTACTGGTAAAAAGTATCAAGGGGTGTGAAACGGCTAAAATAGATGTTCATTGAAAATTGCCAACAACGACTGGGTGGTAAGATTAGATTATTAGATATTCTGTCAAAACTCGCCTTTAAATTATCGCATTATATTCTGATGATAAAATGAGGGGATGAACGAATATATACGGAAAAAAATGAATGAATAGCCTGCACAAATACAATCCTACCCAGATTCAAGATGGAGGGGAAAATGTATTGTTTAGAGACTTGATCTAATGTAGATAAGTTGTGTAGAATAGATACGAGGGTGGATAACAATAATAGGATGTGTGAAACAGAACAAATGTTCACGTATAAACCCCAAAACAATTCATTTTATTTATTTATTTATTTACTGCTTTTATAGAAATTATTAATAATTTACCTGTTTATGCATTTCCACGTTAAGGCCATAAGACATTTCGTAATACTGTAACAAAAATACAAAAAAAAATTAATCAAAATTCGTAAAATTTAAAACATTGTCTTTATGTAATAAACTTATTTAAACGGCTAGAATAAATTGTGTCACGTTTTTTGCCCTCATCAACCCCCTTACAGTATACTTTAACAACATCGTGTCACCCTAAACCATCCACCCTTCTTATCGTTTTTATTTGTTCCCCCCTATTTCTTCTGCCTCCTCTACAGTTTTATAGAATTATAACTTAACGACATTGGCCTTATCAAGATCTCACCAATAGGTTTTTCGGCCCGTTTCTACTTTTATCATTGTTTTGTTAAAATCGTGACAAGGGTAGTTGATAGTGGTGGTTGAAAATTTGCTTCCAGATGCACAATTTGAAGAAAAATCAAATAAAATTTGAGTTGGATTCCGATTTAGATGGAATTTATCGTTTGTCGTTTAATTACCACAGAAGAATGTTCTTTAAATTAGATTGAATTTAATAAACGATTGAGTGGTGGTTGTGTTAAAACGTACAAGTGACTAGTCATTATTGTAATACGTACAAAATACGCACATATACATATACGCAATCTATATTTACAACCACAATCGATCGTGCGGTTTAGAGTAAGTAATATTATTGTCGGTAATGTAATCAGTGGATTGCCGGTAATCACGGAATACGGACAGTAATTGTGATTGATAGTAACATCGAAGTCCAATCACTTGCACACAATATTGTCAATTCATTATGATTTGTCTATTGGAAATATTTTAAAAAAGGGCCTAACTAATTAATTGCTCCCCTTAGCAAGATTATACTGTAAACAGACAAATCCGTTGACAAGTTGTTAATATAATTTTATAATCCTATTTTCGGCTAATATCCAAAAATAAGTTCGCCGGATAGTCAAAACACAGTTGTCGGAAAAACTCCGTCTATCATGGAAAATTCAAAATGATCTATAATAAATATTGACTAAAATATATAGAGGAAATCAGTTTCAACAATATTTATAATATAATTGGCGTCAGTTTCCACACTAAATACAACTACTAGTGGCCTATGAAAATAAAATTATTTATCTGGAAAATTTATAGTTTCCCATCAAATAATCATAGTGGTGGAATTTATAATTTATAAAATTCATCTCTACTATAACTATCTAACGAAAAACAACAAATATTTATATTAAAATTCAAGTTTATTAGGGGAATTTCAATAGAATTTTTCTTCTGTCGGCTTGTATAAACATGACAATCTTATAATTTCATCGATTTTTCTCACATTTGTATGGTTGGTTGTTGAGTGGATGCCAAAAACTGTAGACCCAATTACAACAACAATTTGGCAACAATTTCAAAGTAGGATAATTTATAAAAATAGATTCTTATATTATTGAAATTTATAAACATTTGACAACTATCATCAATAATTTGAAGAATATTCCTTTTAATAAATAATTTAAAAAAAAAACGGAAATGAATTATACAGTGATTATTAACGTTGAAAATTTAAGCTCTGAAATTTGAAATATTTTTAGTTCTTGTGTTTAATGACACAATAAACAAATATCGTTGTCAAAACTATATGGTGAAAATTAATGATGGAGATGAAAGAAGTGGAATATTTCTGGTGTGGATTTTGAAAATCACACAGTAGCATCAACAGCGAGAAAGAGAGAAACACTGTAAAGTATACATTACGGAACTCTGACAGTATGCATTTATATTATTTGCTTTAGACATATAAATGCTCTTGTAATAACAAATGGTTGGATTTTTCGTATTTCCGATCCATTTTCATTTGATTTCGCCTCTACTTTTTTGTATTTTATGTAGAACTGTAGAACGAACTTCCAACAATTGTTAAAACTACACAGACTATAGGGATGTTGAATTAAAAGTATACAGTTTAGATGGAAAACCCGATTAGGTGGCGAGAAATTTGAAAAACATTTCAAAGCTTTATAAGAGGACCCCTGGAGATAATTTGAGCAAATTTTGCTCACTTAAAGGTTAGTCAAAAACGACTGTTTCGGCCAATGTTGTGATTTTCATCAATCAACAGCATGCTCCCCAGAAAATCCTTGAAATATTCGCCAAATTATAGGAACTATGCACTTTTAGTTCAACAGTCCCATATAATCGATCTAGATCAATTTTTGTACATATATACCGAAATTGGGTCGGTCAAGCCAAAATAGACGCGGTATAGCTTCAATTCTAATATCGATGAATCGAAGTGGCATAAAATCTTAACTAAACTCTCCCCCTAAATTCAGAATTGTTCCAATTACCGTAAACATGCAATAAGTTTAATGTATAATTCACTCATGACTGATCACTGAATATCCTCCTCTAAATCGCCTGAAACGTGTCAACATACACGACATGTACATGTTTAGAAGCCCTGAAAAAAAACCCAACAAGAACCATAACGAGGAATGGCTATTTAACCAAAGGAGGGACGACAAAATGCGCGCGCGAATACAACAAAACCTAAATCGTTCCAACGAGCTATAGAATTTTTCCAGCGGACGAACACGGTTATATTCGTATAACTGAGAGAAAGGTAGATGTTTTATAGAGAAAGAGTGTTTTGGTGAGGGATCGTTTTAAGGGATAAAGTGGCGGTGGTGGTGACGGTGGCGGCGGCAATGGTGGTAGTGGTGGTGGTGGTGAGGAGGACAACGTATCGATTACCGGGCTCGACAAGGTGCTTGTCACGTCTGATACAAGTGAAATGGCTGTTTATGGTGGCTGCTCCAGCAGGCGCGATCCGGATGTCAACCCTTCGACGGCCCGGGTCGGTACTGTAGTTGTGATGGGGGGTGATAGAAGTAGTGGTGGTGGTAGTGGTGGCGGTCGTCTCTATCCTTCAAACAACAACATAACCACCCCTTTAATAACTTTGTTTATATGCAATATGTACGTGTGCGACAATATAGATATCGCGCGACACATGCTTCTTACGCTACTCAGCGTCGCATTGTGGGGTTGCAGTTCCTATTCGTATAATTCAATTTAATATCAAAACTATAATTCAACTATATTTGCCTCTTTGAAGAATACATTATGCGAAAATAAAATAACTCAATTTGTTTGAAAGTAGTCTTTTTTTTAATAGAATCATCTTATAGTTTCAACTCTTCATGTATATCTCTATTCGTGAAAATTACTGAAACACACTTCCAGTTACTGATTAATCGAAATTTGCCTAGTAAATACATGGATAATTAATTACACTGGATAAGGGCGTAAATGCGATAGTATCACTACCCTAATAGATGACCGCAGAGAGGAAACAGATTAACACGTGAATTAACATATCGTATGAAAATTTCAATACAAACTACACACTATTAACATTAATAATAACATGGAAAAAATCATAAATAATTAACTCACCATAACGTAGTGCCGTTGCATTTCAGTCTTTTCACTTGCTAATTTTTCACATTCTAGTTTTAACCTGAAACAGAAGATCAGAAGGGTAGAAATGGTTAAATGGTAAAACACACACACGCATGCACACGCACACAAAAACATTGAAAAAAAGTCGTAATGCCATTAATCTTTGAATGTGAAAGCAATCTTTTTCAAAGCCTCCATTCGTACACTCAGTAGACACCAACATCGATCAGTTCCTGAATATTTTTCTCAAGTAGCAGCACTAGTAAATCAGAATTGTGAAAGAAGTTTAGATAACAACCATAAATGTTGTTGATAGTGCAAAAACCGAGTAGAATTTTGAGGAAAAAAACACAAACAAAACGGAAATCTTGCTTTTGAGGACCCCTGTTTTGCTACACGATCACTGATATTTCTATATTGAGGATACTTAACAGAGACAAATTTATATTTTTTAATTGAATAAGAGGAAAATATTTGTTTTACAAAAATAAAATGAAATATCGGTTGCATGTCTTCATAACGTTAATTAATAGAGATGTGATGTAGATTTCAATAAAAATGATGGACTTGCCAGGAGAGATAACAATAAAATTGAGAGAAAAAAAGAGCAAGCACGAATGAGACTATAAAATAAAATGTAACAACTTACTATTATTTGTCATTAAAGTTATTATAAAACTTGCAAAAGCAGGAATGAAATATCAATTAATTATCTCTTCCTCCTATTGTATGAATTTTAACAAAATATGAATAATGGCAACTTACGTGTGGTATTGTGCTTGTAGAAAGTTGAATTCCTCTTTTATCCTCTCCAGTGTGTCGGCAATCGTAAATTTCAATTGACCACCCTGTGGTGGAGGACCCTGTAAAAGCAACAAATAAAATAAAATCGAAAAAAACCCTATTAACTGTAACATAATTGTTTGAAATTTTCATTTTATTTATAAGGGGATGTTTTGTTTGTTTGTGTTTTGGTACAAAAGTACCCCCAATGGAATGTTAATTAATGTTGGAATTTTCGTTTTTGTGGTCGGACAAAGAAACCAAGAAAAAAGGGTGGTCAGTTTTTCCCGCCTTGGAAAATCTAACGGTTGTTGAACATGTACACATTTTTAGAAAGTTTGGAAATTTACAATAAAAAAACGGCTATTGTTAGAAACGTACAACTTTTGTTATAGGTGGATGCTTTCAAGATGATTTATACGAACCGTTTTGAACATATCTGAAAGTCTTCCATAAATCTATAACAATGGAAATTTTTCAAATTCTATCCCATCCTAGTCCTGTAAACTAACACCATAACAATATTTATAAATTTTTTAAACTGCATAGAATTGTTGTAATTTTTAACACACCACTAATATAAACCACTCTCTATACAGAATCAACAACAACTAGGGGTAAGTGCGACGCAGTTGGCCGTCAGCTGTCAACGCAAACGTGTCGACATACAGACTAAAACTAAACAACCAACAACACACATACACATCTCTAAGGGTGAAATCGGAATATAACTGGGGAGGGGTGTTTTGGTGATTTAACGTGTTCAAGAGAGAGATGTCGAGTAAAAGAAGGAGTAAATAAGGGGAAAACAGGCACCCCTCATTGTATACTACACTACAAAACCACCACATAATCTGGGCTATATCGTTTCGAGATTTTCACTGTATTATTCCAACTAGTGCTACTGTGGGTAAGGGAAACTCATTACATAGATTTGTTAAGAGGTTCATTGAATTGGGGATGAGATAGCAATTGAATAGAAAACTGTACGGTGTGTACGATTAAAACTTTCACAAATCCTACAACCAATGACCATAATAATTATTGATTTAATTATTTTGCTAGACATATGAATTGTTGATTGATCGAACATGCTTTTTTAAGGGATTCTATTATTGAAATAAAATATTATTACAGACAAATATATGTCATCGAATATCTACTGTCCAATTAATTTACAATCGATGTATGTCTATTTTATCAATGACGTCATTTCCTTTAAGCCCAAAAGAGATGAATATGCGCAATCTCCTCAAGTAGAGAGGTATTAATTTTCATACGCTTTCGTGAATCCCTTGATTGCATTTTGGTCTGTTTGACAACGACGATCTTCAACCAACAATATGAGACAGGAAGATAAACGCGAGACATTGAAAACATAAATAAATAAACGACCGGTATTTGTGTTGGAGGAAGTCTAAATAGAAGACAGTAGATTTTTGATGAATGTTCATAATTTTGGTCAAGTTGATCAAACCGAACAGACGGAGAATAGAAATTTGTTATTTTCTGCGAAACGCCTATATTTGCCATTTTGTATACATATTGTAAGCCCCTAGTGGTTTATCCGCCCTTTTCAAAGACTACCATTTGTTAACGATACAAGAACTGTCGGATTAAATCTACCAGGAAGATTACCTTTAACGTTTCAGTAATTGCAGTGAAATTAATAATTTATACAAAATATTGATACTTATAGTGTGATAATGCGATATTTCAATAGTCAAAACGAATTGAATTTCTTAGAAATAGGAGAATCAATAAAAGATATTACTACTTCTATGAAACCAGAAGGTTATAAATTCACCCACCCCCGCATATCCTCATAATTCCAAGTTGTTCATTTACATTTCTTGGTCTGTCTTTTGTTTGCTTTTCGGATCAATAAGCGACCATTCATTCGTTATCCGTTAACTTATCTATAAATTTATGTATGTGTATGTGTGTGTGTATTTCACAGCTACCCCAATTTGAATCGGTAATTTCAATTTCGAAACACATGAATAGTTCGCCAATCATACAATAAACATATAAGCGGATATCTTGGGGTGGACAAATGTTGATTTGATTTAGGGTGTTTTTACTAAACAAACCAAATAGCCGACGGTTTTTTGCGTTTCTAACAAGACCCAAAAAATAATTTTTAATTAATCATTTAGGTTTGAAATTCTACCCAACACCCTCATCATCATCATCATTGGAGTAGTCTCACGAGATGGAAAGATAAAAAAAATTATAAAAGAAAATGGGAGATGAGAGAGAATAAGTGTCCTTTTTTTGTACTATACACAAAGTATTAAAAGAGGGTGAAATAAGGACGGAGAGAGAGAGATAGGTGACAAAAGTGCTATTTGGATAATACTCAGGCCTCGATCTGAGGGTGAATTTGTACGGTGTGTATCTACACCACTATACTCTTGTTGTAGTTGTAGTTGTAGTAGTGGTGGTGGTGGTGGTGATGGTTGGCAACATGAATTGAATACTGATGCAAATTACAGGGGGAAGCGAAACCCATTAAACGGCGAAATCAGGCCAATTATGTTAGCGATTCACTTATACAGTGGATATCGAGATTTCTCCCCCTTGTTTTCTATTTGTATATTTATTTTACAATAACAACAAGAAAAATGGAATTTTATAATAATTTCAAATATCATCTTCTGTATTGTTTCATATCAAATAGAATTATTCATAAACGTTATTACACATAAAGTTCAGTATAAAGCAACAACCCACTTTAATATGACTACTAGTATTTTACGACCCTCTTTTCTTCTCTGTCTCTCTACGAAAATCCACTAATGTTGATTGTTGACAATAACAAAGAAGATGAAGAGAAAAAAGTGTTTGAACAAAGAAATATTCACAACAAAAATCTAGATGGAACAATTATTTACGGTAAAATGGTAGATTTAATCATCAGTAGATTAAGGTAATTATTAAAGCCGTTGGCGTTTATATGAGAGGCAAACAGAAAAATATAATGGAATTGTGATAACTATTAATGCAAACTTCACATCTACAATGTGCTGGCCCAAAGCCAACCAACTCTTATTTGAATTATAACAACAAACAGGTTGAGATTTTCTCCTTTAAAATCATATTTAATTATGAATGGGAATTTCATAATGTAAAAATACCAACGTATCGCAATTTCTACTTTGGATGACTGTTAAGTAGCCGATAAAAGTTTATAGTTGTAGTAGTAGTGATACTAATGGGGGTAGGGAATGAGAGGAAGAGAACAACGACTACGTCGACGACACAGAGAATTGAGCGCTCAGGACAGTAAAACAATCAAATTACCCACTCTTAGTGACATTCAGACGGTTTAATTAAATTTGTGACAAACTTCTAGTTGAAAACTTCGTGGAGTAGGGCATATTTCCATAAAATTTGAATAAATTTCAATCCACCATCAACTCGCCCTTTTTTCCTCCGTCTTGTTTCTGTCCACCCTTGACAACAACAAAAACAACAACATATTTGTTCTCTTCTTTTGTTCGTTTTGATGAATATCTTGGCGACAAAAGGAAAGAATCAAATGGTAAAAGGTTAGCAATCCGCAAATCCCAACAAAATACCGAAGATTATACTCGGTTTTATTCAACTTGATCGCCTTGCGTTGGTGGCAAAGCCTCAATTTTTCGATAAATGTTCTTGTAATAAATTGGGAATCGATTGGAACGTTTCAATCTTCAAATTGAATTTCAATCAAAACTTTAAACGAAACATTATTTTTTTAATTATTATAAACTGAGTGAAGACTCGACCGGATAAACTTTCTTGTCTAATTAAATGATTCAAACATACCGTTATATTGTTGAATTTAAGTGGAAAATATTGGCAAACTTCCTAAATGTTGGAATTTAATCGCAATTGTTGAAAATTGATTCAAATTTAGTTGTATTTATAGAAATACGGATATTGATATCGTTTTAAAATGAGTAACGTTTGAAATAAATATCCAAAAGCGCACAAAGATCGCGATTTAAAAATTAATTATCAATTTCGAGTGGAATGTTACAATTGAAAATGGAGAATAATTCGGCTTAAAATCCCAATTAAAATCTATCTTTAGACGATTGTATTCTAACACAATTACCCTTCGACTTGGAATTGAAGGGGGGAAAAATCCGGATGGAATGGAAAAAAACTAATTCAAAGCACCTGATGGTAATGATACCGATTGACGACAACGATGACAATAGACAACGTTGTCTAGAGAGCTTTCGTTCCTGTATCGAATCAAAGCTAGACACAACCCAACCAAATAACGAGGGGGATGGTGTATTGTATAAACGTGGTGGTGAATGAGCTTGAAGAGCTCCGCGCAACCAATTATTGTACCAGATACAGGATAAACAGCGACAAAGACTATTCCACCCTTATATTATATATACATATATGTATGTTTTGGGGGATGAGTATGAGCGTCAGTCGAGTTTGTGTTAGCTGGCTCTTCGCGCACGACATGCGAATCAATAAAAACTGACACTTTTTTTTCCCCACTTTCATACACGTCTATCCGTACATTTTTATATACGTAGATGTAGTAGAGAAATAGAGATACATATATGATTAGAATAAAAAGGGGCGAGAGCGAGAGCAATATGAGGGTTGTGTAGTGGTGGATGATACAGGGATGTGGAGTTTTGTCTCTACACGATTACACGGATGGAATTTGATTTTTTTTCCAATTTCATTATTATTATTATAACTCCATTTTTTTTTTGTATGCGAATAATTTGCATTTAGATACGTTAGGAATCGAATATTTCTGATATCCTCCCCTATAACAAAAAACAATTTGAATATTTATATTAATGGAATGATGAGGGACAAAAGAGACGTAGAAATATGTGTGATGTTATTCATATTAGTCGCCCCCACTTTATTATAAAACACAAACTAAACATATGAAATTTAATGTTCATGTTTTACAGATTTTAAACAACAACATCAACGAAACATTAATGAAAATTAATAAATTTACGATTGTCTAGTTTTATTTATAATTTTCAACAATAACCGTAATTGTTTATAACAAGAGAAAAATAATAAAACTATGAAATAATAATAGTACTGGTAATAATGCAGGTGTTTTATTTATAAAATAAGCACACAGTATTTGTGTTTCCGGTCTTTATCTTTGAATGCGTTAAGGAAGCACAGAGGGAAATTCACTTATCTTGCATTTTTTGTAATTTCGCCAAGTCTTATAAAAGTCGAATTATACAGTGAAACCTCTCTAATTGTATTATTGATATTTTAATTAAGCAACCTTGACTGTATCGCCAAGAAAATAATAAGAGTCGTTTAAATAGCCTGTTGACTTGTCAAGAAGAAATTGATGTTGACAGTGTTTGAAAGTGAGTTCACCCCAAGTGTGTGTATGTATGTTAATCTCCTGTATAACAAACCTATTCTTGTTGCTTTGACAATATACAAATACATTGTGAGCTAGTTATTTAAACCTTTTTCGGCTACAAATTTTTATCAACAATGATTCTATCGATAGAATTCGGTTTGTTTCAGTTTCCACCTATTTTGAAACAAAAACTTAGCCGGTTATTTAGAGGAACTATTGTTGTTTTTTCGATTTACATCTGTTGTTTTTTTTTGTGTGAGGGCTTTTTTTGATCCAATGTATTCATTGAATTGGATATAAATCTCAATGCGTTTTGATTTTTATATATGGGCATAGTCGAAGAGCATGCAAATCAACATTTTTCCAACCTGCAGTCCATGACGTCAATAACGTTTTTAAATTGGATTTCAGATTTATCTTTCTGTATACACACACACATCTACACACATATACAAACACACAATATGCATGCGGGCATTGTTAAATATGAGGGGCCTGATATGTCTAGCTTAAAAACGTATAAATAAGATAGATGTTGTTATATGCATCCGTATATATGTGTGCGAGAGTGTTCCATTTTTCAGCTATCAGTGGAAATACCACCGGACATCACCACCGCCATTTCGAATTTTCAACGTTTATCAATCGTTATTCTTTTACAAATTTTAAAATACCACCGAATTTAATCGAAAAATATTGAAAATTACCGTAATTAACGATAAAGATAGCGCTGATTTCACTAAATCCCCAATAGAATCGTTTAAAATCCTGATCCGGTCGCATATATGAACACAAACATAGGTACTATTAATTCGGTTCAAATGTATCGATCGTTATGGACGACTTATAATAGGAATGTTATGAAAACATTCGACAATTTTTATACAATCGACAATTTCACCCTCTTGTTTTATTTTGTTACGAATTATATCCCCATCCATACCGTATTTGTCAATGTGGAGATGACCACTTTTAAGCTATAAAACGTTTTATTGCAATTTTTCTCGAATGGGGTTGTATAATTCCTCCCTTATGATTCCAGTTAATTTGTTGTTTTCATTTCTAGGGTTGTTGGTTTTTTTGGTAGTACGGGTGTGAAAGTTGCGGCTTTTATTCCTTCATACTAAACATCTAATTAGCAAGTCTAAACCACAATATTCTATGTTAAATTTTACAGCAGTAACCGTTTAGTTTAATTCTTCACTGGATACTGGCCGCAATCGGAATTCAACTGTAATTTTACGATTTTATGAGTCGAGTAGATTGAGGGTGGAGAAGCGCTAGTGGTTTTACTTCTTAATTAGTTTACAATTGATCTACCAAAATGATGAATCTCACAACAAACAAACAAAACTATCAAAATACAAGATTATAAAATACAGACTCTATTAAATAGTTGATTGGAAAAGTTGCCAATTTCAACCCTAAACTATTACAACAACAACAACCCTTAGTCTATTTAAGCATGTACAATATATTAGTCTATGTGTTAGTGATTAGCACCACACAGCTGCTAAACATCCCTCATCGCTACCCTTAAATTGACAGATGTAGACAGTAGGGTGTATAATAGACAAATGCTAACACGAGTCACCCTTTTTACATTATTTCTATTAAACAATAATCTTCTATATTGTAATACAAATATGGGAAATTTTACGAATTTTTCTCTACACCCCTTGGAATTAGTCAAAATATTAATAAATAGTCAACTTTAATAAAGTTTCGATTTTTAAAGAATGCAGCGCATCCACCATTTTTCCAAATTTAACTTATCAATAAATTACAATAACTCGTATTTAAACAAATTTGATTGTTATTATTGAGTAAATAACAACAAAAGTACGATCATTTAACAAAACTTAAGCTAATATGGACATTGAGAAATGTTAATTTCAATTCAATTAAGTCTGTTTGACTTTGGCGTGGAACTATCGATAATTATTATAGTTTAATTATGTGAAATGAGCAAATTCTGATAGAGTATTATTGCTGAATTTGTTTTAAATATATGACAATTAGAAATTATTTATAGTCTTCAAAGAAGGCATTTATGTGGTGGTGTAAGATTGTATGTTGTAAAAGATTGCAACTTATTAGCGTAATTTATGTTTGAATTATCGTGTTTTTTTTAAATAATTTCAAGACAGGCAATGTTTTAACATTATCTAAAATGTTTTACAATTACCTCTTTTCCATTGAAAATAAGGAAGAGACCTTGTATGAAAATAAAATAAGCGATTAGAAAGAATGTTATCAAATTTCTCTATTACCATACAGATCTTTATCATGCACACATACACATAATAAAATAATGAATTTCCAGGAATGGTTAGACAAGTAGGTAATGACATCTAATTAACACGCAAACTAAAAACCATATTTGCTTTAATAACAGAAATAATGAATTTAGAAATGTAGACAAACATGCTATTTATTAAATACCTATAGTGATTGGGGTTAAGTAAATTATTAACCAATTCTTTCCCTCGGAATTGTTGAAATAATTCAAAAATCACCACAACAAAAGAATATTCTCCACAATAGCAATAATGTAGAGATTCTTCTGTCGCCGAATTGTAATTTCAAAAGAATGTCGTTGCTCTCAACACCCGAAAATCGGCCACAAATCGAAAGACATACGTTATAAATCATAAAATAATGTTCCGGCTGGTGTTTTTCTTTGATTTTTCTAGAGGAAAATAAATTATTAAATACTACAACAATAAAAGATAACAATCAGCAAATATAGTATTAATCAAATAACAAAACAACTTGACTTACTGCATGATTTCAAATTGTTGGCCGAGTTAAATTACATTTACTATATTTGTCTAAACTGGTAGTGGGTAGTTGTTAATATTTACCTACAATTAGTTATGATTAGTTGAATCAATTTCCATAGTTTTCGAATTTTCTATATGCCAGACATTTAAACAAACATGAAAGGAGAAAAATCACATATCTAACTATACGCAAATAATCATCAAATATTTATTATTGAAATGTTGGCTGATTGTTCATTCTATTGATGCGATTAATCGAAATATGTTAGTGAAATTTCCAAAAAAAATTACAATAAAATACCACACATAATCCGGTCATGGATACAATTGTATTCGCAATAGGAAGTACAATTACTACTTTACCAATAGCATTGAAAAAGTGAATAAATACAAAAAACCGGGTGTTTTATCTAAATTTTCCGCAAAAAGTTTTGTAGCTTATTGGAAAATTAGTCGATAGCCGCTTTAATATAATGTCGTGATTTCCACCGACCGAATATGCATGTAAAACGATCAAGAACAACTAGAAGAGCAATTTCCAGTTATTTATCACATTAACACAATTTTTCACCAATTTCCCAATTAACTACGCTCGAATTTTGCAAGAACCTTCCCTAAGGCGTACAGATCCTTAAAATATTTCTCAAATAATAGTAATAACTAGGAACATTAGGGGAATTACACCGAATATTGTTCGTTATAGAACAAATGTGCAGGTCTTTTAAACTTTAAATTTAGAACGTTTCTATTTCTACCGAATTTTCGATGGAACTTTTCAAATAAGCATAAACATGACATGATAGTGTCGAAAATGAGCCAAATTGTTTCCCCATTAAGTTGGGCATTAATATAAAGTTGGTGTTAACTGTCATTATAAAATTTGTTTGCTGTATAGTGAACATTACAAGTAAACTTGTCACTGATAATAGCTTGTAATTAATAAATTATTAATTGAATTATATGAAGTAAAAGGAAATAACAGTTGATTTCTATTAATTTTGTTTTTATGTAGTCTAATTTTGTTATTTGTTGTATTTGAAATTATGGTAAGTGTAAAATTTTATGTAAAAATAAAGAAAATAGTTTTTCCCACGCCAAAATACATAATTCATTCAATTCGTGACCGGCATACTTTAGCGCATTTGAAAGTAGTTAGTTTCAAGTTAACACAGGTATAATAAAATCTTGTGTTTTCTTTTTGTTTTCAGTTGTTAATTTAACTGAGATTATAACATAAAAGAGATGAAGTTAACGAAAGAATAAGATTCATTAGTTTTTTTCAAGTTATTTTCTTTCAGTTATGATAATTTTGTTGGCAATTAATCTAAGAGAATATAGTTGAATTATTGTTAGTAATGTCGGCAGCATTTAAACACAAGTTCAATCCAGTTAACCCCACACAATTGGAAGAAAACTTTATAATCGTAGTAATATAACGGTCATAGTTCGTAGCAGACTAATTACTATGACAATAAAGCTGCTATCACACCATTAATGCCACATCTTGCCAAAGATTCAACGATATACACGTTGATCTTACAGTAAATTGACGGAATCCAACTGCTAAACTAAATTCACGTTTTTATTATAAAATTTAATATTTAAAACTTCCTAGATTATTGATACTAACTTGTGAGAGAAAAAGAGAGACTGATGTTTTCAGCTGTACAGATGTACCAACAGAATATCTCTCTATCTTCTACAAGTTAAGATTACCAACTGCTTGTGATTTTTGAAAATTATGTTGCACAACCTTCTTTTATGTGTCTTTAAATTTTCTAATAGAAACTTGAATTTAGTTTACCAATTTCTCGTACAAAATAAGCCTTAGTTTTTCTAGATTATTTAAAAAACAAGCACGTTTGTTATTCTTGTTTGACTTCTTCGACCGCTATCAGTTGGATTTTGTTGTATTTTGTATTACATTGACAATACGATGGCGACAGTATTGTTGTATTTGTGTTAAGAAAGTTTTTAACAATAGTTGATGGTTGGTTAGTATTGGAAAGAACGCGTCAATATTGACGCCATGTTATCATCAATTAAAACCAATAGATCGGCTTAATTGCATGTAGAATTGTATTTTATATAGCCATGCATCTATATCAACCTGTAAAACCGTATATAGTATACTATATCTACATGTATAATGTAATAAAACCAAAATGAAACTAGCTTACAGCACTTTCGAGCAATGCCAATTACATCTTCTTGTAGTTTATTTGCTTGATCTTTTTTTAATTTATTTATTTGAACGTGTACCCAATCTGTATTGCAAGATTTCACTTTTCTTTGTTCCTTAAAGCGATCGAAATGTAGTTGAAAATTTCGTATTTTACCGGAAAGTTCACTTAAATATCGCTTGTTAAAAAATATTTCAATTTTACAAAAACCCCGGGACATTATTTGAGCGAATTCGGAACCTTGTAGCTCATTTGGTAGTCCTTATAAATAATGCGGCAATTTTCAAAACAGAACGAGTTAACAACAAATAAAACGAAGAAAAGTCAAAACAACTTAGGGACATTTTCAAGCCATTATGAGTCATGTAACTAGTTTTTGAAACGAGCATTTTGGGCTGACTTCCAAATGAGCTACGAGGTCCCAATTTCCAATACCTCTCTAAAAGTCCTTAAAATATTTTTCTATATTGGAGATAGCATCAATCATAAAGAGAAACGATTTTGTACAATAAAGGTGCAGAGTTATGTAATTTAATTCCGTGGTCTCGAAATGATGAATACAAGAACTAAAAGATATAAGAAAAACATGAACTACAAGACAGAGATGTGAGAGGATTTTAAATAAGAAAAATTCTTCAATAAAACATTTGCGAAGATAAATCCAACAATATAGTTGTAATTATATACAAATATATCAAATACATGATGATCATCACAATTACAACTCCTACTAAATCTAATTAGATATGGAGTATATTATCATTCAATTGTTTATGTAGTGTCTTATTGAACTCTACCAAGATTACAGGAATAGGGATATTATTATTGTTATTATTATCCGTTGGTGTTGTATTTTGTATTGATCCTAGAAATAAGCGACGGGATATAACAGGGATAACCTACCACTACAACAACAATTGTAGTACAGACACGCATACACACATACACATATACAAATATTAGATTTGTTCAACTGCAACGTATCATCAACTATGACATTTCACAGACAAGTCAAACAAATAGAAAATAATATAACATGATCATTAGTTTATAGGGGGTTGAATTTGTAATCATTATAGAGAGGTACTACTGTAAATTCAGTTAGTAGAAATTCGCCTCGGATTCTGCATCTGTAGATAAAAATAGATCTGGTTCTGGTTCCGTAAGCGCGGATTTCCGCAAAGTTTTAGAACTATGTGGAAAATTCTAAATTCTAATTGTCAGTATCTGGCAAATTAAAAGCGAGGTGAGTTTTCTGGAAAATTGGCGAAAAGTTGACAATTTTACGTTAAGTTTTCTTCTGTTACAGTTTCCGCTTCCGTTCTCGTTTCTGTTTCGCTTGAAATAAGTTTTACAAATCTGTTTCCAATCTGTTTCTGTTATGATACTCCTAATAGTAGAGTAATCGTAATTTATTACGGGTTTGGTAAACAATCTCCGAAACTCAATGAACTCGGAATTGATGTATAATTATAAAATTCCACTGTAATTAAAAGTAAATTTGTGCCCATTATAGAGAAGTTGCACTGTAGATATAGTTATTATTTATTAATTTTTCACTTTTTTCTCTCGTCGGCTCTCAGATAATTTCAGATTTTTTCCTTTTTTTCATCCTATAAAGTAGAACGAACATCCCTCTCATCTAATATACGATGATTAGGATTCATTTAGCAATTAAGAAGAACAAAGGCGACGTTGATGGAGGGTTGAAGTAGGTATTTTGCGAAAAACTAAAATCAAATCAAATAAAAATAAAATAAACGTATCGAAATGAAGGTATAGAAATGAAAATGATATATGTTCAAGCGTGAATGTCGGTGCTAATGCAGCACTTGGTGATTAATTATGATTAATCTCTTTAGTAATTTACCGTCGCCATTTACACCCATATAACGCCAACATAATGAAGCACTGATACGTCACTCAATATTTGTAAACTCGTTCGGAATTGTTTGCATTCGTTTAAATTTTGTTACGTATCGACAATTGAAAAGCAAGAAAAGAAATCAAAATGGCTAATATTGAATAAAACACGTACAATAATCCTTATGTGGGCATATACAAGCTAATTTAAGCAATTCCTCGGCTTCTTTTCGTTGTCTTTGTCTATACTATTACGATTTGTATCTTTATTCGCAATTTATTTCCGATTTTAATGTTCAATTGTTTCGGATCTTAATATCCAATTTTTGATTTCTTTCCTAATAATTGAAACATAAATAGTAATTTCACAGTATTATTATAGTGTTAATTACAATACTGTCGTAAAATTATTTGAAACAACATAGCGTAAAAATCATAAAATATGTAAATGTGCGAATAAATCGTTGGACAAAATCGAAAAATTATACACAACGTTATAATTTAAATTATTCGATTAATAAAAAAACTAATCGACATTATTAGAAAAGAACAACAGACTGGAATGAGAGAGTTGTTCTTCCGTAGGTGGTCCATCTTTGAATTCTTTGTAACGAAACAATACCAGAAGAGAGACGGGAACGTTAAAAAGAAGTCTCCAAAATCTCTAATCTGATATAAAGGAATTCGAGATGATTTTTTTTGATAAATACCATTCAAACTATAAACGAGTCGAGTTGTCGAAATTTATATAGATGCACTATAATCAATTTAGATGATATTATAGGTCGTTATAGGTTGTAAAATTCAAATAAAAATGAGAAATCCTCTACGAGATCAGAGATAAAAATCATAGAATCTTCTGATGAAAAGAACAACAAAGAACGAATATACAACAAAACAACAATCTCATTAAAAAAGATCAACCCACTGTTCTACGTGGGCGATTTACACAGCATCCGACAAAATAGATTTGAAACTTTGTGTGTTAAAAACAGAATACAAGTAAAAAGGCGATTTTTAAGAAGAAAATGGATAACAAAATCAAATTTTACATTAGTCGAATGTTGAAAGAATTTAATTATACAGACAAGACAATTGATATTGATGCATAACCGGGTGAAAATTAGGAAATTTTAAACTGTAGTTTCTATTGAATAAAATCAACGAGGGTGAATAGTTGATTATTTACGATTTATAAAAAAACAAATATAATCAGATATCGGAACAATATACAGATCAATAGATTATTATAAACGTTTTGTATTCTTTAACAGACAATATATTGTTTACTATTTGATAAAAATGTGCAACAACAGTGCGGTTATAATTTATTCTTCTATTCTATTCGATTCCGATATAAAATTTATGTTCAAATATTGCAGAAAGATGGTTTTTCTTGGATTAAGATATCTACAATCCTAGTCATTTTAGGATAACTATAAAGTAATCCCAAAATAGAGATTGTTCGTTAGGTAATGAATCTTATAGTTTCTCACCACGGCTAATTAAAGTAACATTACTTGTTATTATTGTTGTTGAAATAGAAACTTTGCTCAATTAGTACGGCTAAAAGACAATCAAAACTAAAAAAAAAAACCTATAATTACCCACATGTGTAAAATTATTAAGAGAGAAAATGACAAAACTTCAAAATCTTCTTTAATTAATTATAAATTTTCAAAGATAATTAACAATGAATCAAATTTGAAATTATCAACGTACAATTGATAAAATTAATTATTATCGATTTGAGTGTTTTTGGAAATATTTTCATTCGTATTTGAGTGGGTGTAATAGAAAATGTGAATAATACGACAATTAAAATGCCATTTTAAGATTGCATTATTACAATCATACATATTAATACGTGTGTTTATGTAAAAGATAGAACTCTCTATTTTATAGAAAACCAGGTGCACGAATACCGAGAATTCCATCTAAATCTAAATTTCATGTTTGATGGGGGACGATTTCAAAATAGATAAGCGAACAGTAAAAAACCGCTTAAATCTGACAATGTCGCGATTTTCACCAACTGAATATGCACGGAAAACGATCAATAATGACTAGAGGAGCAGTTTCTCGTCGTTCCGATGAAAAATGCAAGAAAAACTGGCTTTTTTTGATTTCCCAATGAACTATACAGCTCCAATTTTTGCAAAAATACTGCCTACGAATCCATCTCTTAAATCCCCTAATAATAACTAATTGTAAGTAAATTTATACAAAACGTACTATATGTTGAAAGATAAAATCACCGCTGTAACGATTCTGCGTGAGGGTGGCAATAATCATGATAATGATAGTTGAAGACAAAAGCAAAATTCTTTAGATATTGACGTTGAAAACTGAGTAAATTTCGAGATAGATTGAAAAATAAAAGAGACAGAACTAGAGAGCTATTTCGAACCAACAATTTCATACGAGCTTCAATTATCCAACAATCAACCCTTAATATAGTTGCATTTCTGTCCAGTTGTCGATTATTCTCACAAAATCGGAGGATATTAAAAGAAATAAACCCCAAATCTCCTATCGGATTTATTGAAACGTTAATTTCGAATAACAGACAACGGGGTGGTTTTTTATATGAAGAATTGGATAAATTATAGAATTAACAGACAGAGAGTAGCTTTATTTTATTGCAATATAATCAGAAAATAAAGAAAATCACAATTTTAACAAATCGTTAAATTTATATGAAAGTATTGTTCATATTCCCCCATTTATCTATCGATTTTCTATTATTATTCGCGTAATATTCAAACGACATGACATACCGACTGGGTTAAATTGGCGTCATTCCATACACAATTCGTCTTCAAGGTAAGCGATTGATAATTAATTTGAAAAATTAACCATTTGATAAGAAAACTCGAATTTTTTCTCTCGACTGTAAATTGTTTTCTATATTAAAATAATAGGAAGTAGCTCGAGAAAAAGTGTTAAATGTGCCGGATCCGATGTAAGTTAATTAATGTTTTCGACTGAAATGGAACAAAGACTAGCACCTGTTCCATTATAAAATTCTACTTTCGAAATTTTAATTTTATCAAGCGATTATTAACTTGAATCATTGTAGACAAAAAAACAATTCCTAAATAATAATTAATTTCAATAACAAGTGCTTTTAGTACAATAGCCAGCCGTGTATATTTTTAATGATAAATTGAATTAATATTATCAAAATAATCTAAATTGTTTATTTAACAATTACTAATCCAATGGTGATAAATTTAATAATAGTTAAACATCAAAAACAAACACAAGAATGGATTATTTGTGGATTTTTTCCTTGATATTTAAAAAAATATATATTATCGGTGAAATTTTGTTACACATCTAGACATTGAGATAATGAATGAGCGGGACAAGAGGGGTGGCAAATATGTAAGGGGGCAAAACAAGAATACACTGGGGTCATGAAACAAGAGTCCAGGGTGCAGTATACTACTACCACGACTAATACAACAACAACTACCCTTATACATGCACACAATATCATCATATAGTGGTAAATTGGAAGAACAAGCGACACATAGGGTATGATGGTGTACAGATGTTGCCACCGACAGAGTATTTTATCCCTTGATATGCATAAATATATAGTTTAATAAAACCGGCTTTTATATTATAATACTAAAACGAACACACTTTATAATGTAAATCAAAAATATCCGATATATTTTAAATAAAAATCACTAAAATAGAAATAATTCACCAATTCACTCAATGAACACACGAATACTAATGACATTAACTAAATTGGGAATCGTAAGGTTAGAATTTGGGGTTTGAATTGCGCGCGCTTTAAAAATGAGTTGGTGCAACCAAATTCTCAACTTTGTAACCTTATATTCAAAACATAAAAACGAATAAACAATGAAGTTATGAGGTTAGAAATTGTAGTAAATATCGGCGTTTTGTTTCTAGGGATGGCTCAATATAGACAGGACGTAGAAATTTCTAATTGGGCACGATTTAGAGTAAGAATTTGCATTCAAAGATAAGTAATATCGAAAATTTCCTACATTAACAACTTTTTTTTTTAATATATAAAGTATAAGACAGTTTTAAGTGTGTACTTGATTAACATCTTGAGTATTATTCACAATTATAAGAGTGTTTGTTGTCGAGATTTTTCGTTATTTTACCGATAAAAGAAACATTTTTAAGTGTTCTATAACAAAGTAAAATTTTAAAAATACTTTCAAAACGTCAAACTGTAAATCTTTAACAATATTTGGAGTAGTTTCACAATTACACTATCGTGTAGACTAATCCACAAAGAGGCCAAAAATCAACAACTATATTAGATCAAAGGTGCAATTTTATCAGTAGCTGTAGAATTGCTGACACGTAGACAAGTCGGCCAAATAGATGGCGTGTATATCGATTACTATGCCGATATTTACACGAAAATACCGGGTAAATTGAACAATTGTAATTATTGTCGATTTTTTCGATTTTAATCGATTGTTAATCACGCGTAAAATTCATTAGTTCTTCAACCGTGTTAAACTGGAAATTTTTAACAATGTTGAAGTAGTTCCATAATTACACTATCGCGTAAAGTGATCCATGAAAGGCCAAAAATCTACAACTAGGTATAACTAATAGATTGAAGTTTTAGTGGTTGTGGAATTGTAAAATTAATGGACACGTTGATTATTTTAGAATAGAAGGCGTGTACTAGGATTACTATACCGGTATTTACACGAAAATACCTTGTAAATTGAAGGATTCCAATTATTGTCCTTTTTATTATGGATTGTTAACCTTTGAAATTAATTATTTTTTCAACCGTGTTAAATCGAAATGGTGATCAAACTGAACATTTTTAACAATAATTGGAGTAGTTCCACTATTACACTATCGTGTAAAGTGATCTCTAACTGTAATAGATCAACTACTATAATGGATCAAAAGTGTAATTTTATCAATGGTTGTGAAATTTTAAAATTAATGACACAATTCAGTCGTTTTGGAATAGATCGTATGTACTATAGTTATTAGACCGCTATTTACACGAAAATACCGTGTTAATTGAAGAATTGTAATCGGTTAATCCCAATTGATTAGATCGAAATCGTCAAATTGATTTTTTTTAAACTGAAGTAGTTTGACGATTACACTATCGTGTAAAGTGATAAATGATCTATAAAAGGCCAAAAATTAACAATTTTAATTGAATAAAAATACAATTTTATCAGTGGTTGGAGACTTTTAAAATTATTGACATGTAGACAAGTTGATCATTTCCGAAAAGAAAGCGTGTACAATGATCACTTTACCGGTATTTATACGGAAAAACCGCGTAGATTGAAGAATTGCATTTATTTTTTCGGTTTTAATCGGGCCATGCGGATTGTTAACCATACGTTTAACCCTTGGAGTAGATTAATTAGTTCTTTAACCGTGTTAAATCGAAATCCATGGTCAAACTGGAAATTTATGGTAGTTTTACAATCAGCAATTATTAGATTAAAGATGCAATTTTATCAATGGTAAAGTTGTAAAATAGCTGACATAAACAAGTAGGTCGTTATATGACGTGTACTATATTGACTATACCGTTATTTACACGAAAAATCGTGTTAATTGAAGACTTGTGATTAATTTTTTTTTCGTTTTAATCGTTGAAGTATTAGATTGAAATCGTGTAATTCGAATGACGTGTAATGCGAGTTTGTGAATCATTATAGTCAATTGAATTGTGCAATTTTGAGAGTTTTCAAATAAAATTTAATAATCAATGGGAATTTATAATTACGCACATCTTTAAAATTATTTGATCTAATTTAATAGATAAAATTGAATTTATCGTTTCTTATTTTTGTCTATTTATGATTAATAATAACGAAATTGTTAATTTGTTTACAAACAGTGTTAATCCATGTAAAATTACAAACAATATTGATAAAACAAGAAATATGTGTGTGTGTAAGAGAGCAACATGTTTATGTTAATTGATTGGCTTTATAGTATATTGATTATCCACCACTACTGCCTAATATGTTTTACCTCTTTCTTCTCTCATCATCTTTCCACTCCCATACCTCTCACGAGTTTAAAGAAACAACAACGAGATTGAGTCTGGGAAATTGAAACAAGTTATCCTATAGTATGTCTAATGGTCATGTTGTTATTATTGTTCTTTTGTGGTACAATCGATAATACGGTTAACCTCAAGTATCTTTATTTCAATCAAACGAATTGATCTTTTCGTTTTTCTAATTAAACGATCCGTCTATTCTTTAAAGTTATATGAAAAAATTAACAAATCCCCTTGTGTATAATTTTCATTGTTGTTTTTCAATCTTTGATTATCGGAATGTTGATTGATATATCGACCTTCAATTCAACATTCGAAAACTGTAAATTACCCAAGAGAGCCACTTTAACTTTCAAATATTATTCTTTAATGACACCTCAAAAACGGTCCCTCTTTTATTATTGTTGTGTTCGCTTTCAATTTTCGGACACTAAAATCCTTCCAAGAAGTCCGGTTCGAAAGAGAAACGGATGAAAATCGGCGGTTAATTGGTATTTTAACTATATTATACAGAGTAGAGTGGTGTGATAGCAGAGAGTAAAGATGGGGGGTGGCAGTAAACGGTGATGGTGGTAAATAGAGAGTATTTAAGGGGTGAGTTTTGGTTAGCGACTTTGCGCATTAGACAGAGACAACGGTAGTTTGGATAGATTCGAAAGGAAAAGAGACGATTGTATTGGGTGCGGGGGTGCGATTTTGTATTAGTTATACAGACTAAACAACCACTTACCGCGGCAGATGGGTGCCGGGTCGGAGTGGGGTACATGTTGTCTATAGTTATATCCCCAAAGTTTTTATAAAGCACTGATTTTTTTTTAAATTTCCACTTTTATCACCGGCTACTCATCACTCCACTAAAATTACACAACCCTTAAATTATACAAGTCCAACTATATCTATAATTTATAGAGATTTTAATAAATTCTTAAAGTTAAACACTAATGTTTGAATGTGATTAGGGGTGAAATACCGATGCATGGCACACGTGTATTGTTTGAAAATATTCCACTATTTCAATTTGAATTTTGCAAAAATAACACAATTGTAGAGTGCGCACAATCCATTGTTCCGTTTCATGGGCGACACAAGAAAAATAAGAAACGACCACCAATACGGGGAAAAACCAATAACAACAACAACAATAACAATAACAACACCGCACAGACAACCGTATTCTACAACGTCTAAACTCATCTGCCGCGACTGTTGAGCCGATGTTCTACAATGGAGAAGTAGACTACAAGTATACTACCACGTGGTAGTTTATACAGTACGTCATCATTAAAATAACCAATCGTATAGGTTAGTTTTAATAAAACTCCACCTTAGAAATCAACTGACATCCGACGATCTAATCCACGTTGACTACCAATGTTGTCATATTGTTTAGAAATTATTATTATCTAAAGAATACCAACAATTTATTGATATTATCCTGATAGACAGGGCGCCAGTATAAATAGAAATATAGAAAATGAATAAAGTTGTGGGTAGCCACCATTTGCCAACAAATTTCACTTGACAATTGCACCAATTCGATCGATAAATTCAATCGTATCAAATATAGAAAAATATCGATTTTAACACGAAAATTCCAATTAATTATTGTTTAATTTAAGAAAAATCCAACTGTATTTAGCGTAATTTTGGCGGATGCGCCCCGTAATTATCTATAAATATCAAAATTTTGAGCAAATTTCGCGTAATAATCAAAAATTTTGCTAATTTTACACTCTAATCGACAACAATTAAACAAATAATTATTGTTTATTTATAGTTGGACAATTAGTTATAAAACCCATAAAACACCAGTTAATTTATCTGTTAACAATTTGACAACGTTGATATTTGTATTTAACAACCTTATCGCCATCTATTATCCAATAGTTGAATTATTCCAAACTACTTGACTTGAATTGATAGTTTTCTGTAAATAGTTAAACTTCTAGAATATAGAGTTAAGATTGGTTGAATTTTTAGGTCACTAACCATCTTTTTTACGCATTCTATCCCTGTCTAGCCCTCTATCTATTTCTCTTCATTGTTTATTATAAAAATAAACCCAGTGTTGGATTGACCCGAGTTGATTTGACGACTGGAATTGAACGTTGTTATTGTTATTGTGATGGCAGTTATTGCCACAGCTGAGCTATTAAAACAACAGAAATCTATAATTTAATTCCCCAATTAGTAATTGATAAAATTTTCGGGTTATTATAAAATAAGGTGTGTGTATAAATTGTGTGTTTGTATATGTGTGTATATGTGTCTATGTACAAATAATTGTTGGCAGAAATATGGATTACAAAAGTGTTGTCTATAATGCTGCCAGAGATGGGAATTTGAATAGACTTAAAGTAAGTGTTTTTCCCCTGTTTTTTTTGTTAACAACCCTCTTGAAAGTGGTACGATTTTATCTAAAATATCGTTATCATTGATAACGGAACAATTGATCTGATTTGTAATTGCATTCGAATTCGATCTAATATTGATGTTGATTAAGGGGGCCGAAACCGGTTCCCCATATTGAAACCGAATTTTTTATCAATTCATTTATAATTCAACCGAAAAAAACATCTGCTTGACGACGTCCACGTCCAAAAACATCCGTGTTGGTGTATTTTTTACACAATGGTAATTAATCAAAAAAAAAAATGTAATCATCTAACTTAATAATTATATAATCATTACCGGTAGTGTGGAAAAATAACCGGAAAATTTTCCAAATCCAGCAACTTTCTACAAATTCACCTTCGATTCTATTTTCGTAAAACTATTTAGCCCTCGAAAATTGATCTTTTATCAGGCAATTTGTAGATTTTTTTATAAATCTGTAAAACATTAATGATGACACCTCAAGGTAAATTGACTAAATTTTTTAAAAATAGCAATTAGAAGATACTACCGGTTCCCTAAATACTACAACTATCGACCAAATTGACCCTGTATTTGAAAGAATTTTGATTTATTTTATACTAAATCGAACAATATTCGGACAACTTGACAGCAGAATTTTTCGATCTAATCTCGAATAATTTTTATACCCCATTTATCGACATTCGAACAATTTGACTTCCAGTATTGAATAGCGTTGGAAATTTCTTATTTTCGGTCTATTTAAAGCGGATAATTTTTAGAAGAATTGTTGATTCGAGTACAAAGAGCGTGATTCATTTATAGAAGGAACCGATCGACGAACACGTCTTTCTTTCTTCCTTTCTTCATCGCTTTATGAAATTCTAAACTTAAAATCTGATTCATTCCGGTAAATGTGCACGAAATTTTGGCAAATCTCCATCGAATCTTTGTGTCGACTAAATTTGAATTTTTGGAAAATCTTCTTTTTTCGGTATTTGTGTTTTTGTGCATTCTTTGTCAGGTCTCGCTGAATTTTAAATGACATTTTTTTGTTATTTATTTATTCTATTTTCAAGTCTATAATACAAATCCTTGGTGGATTTGATTGATACTTTAACATTTAAATAAAGCCTTTTTATCGAATTGAATCTCGTCGGAAATATTTTTGAGTACTTTTAAAATTAACGCAAATTTCCAAGGGTAATTCTAAATTTATAAATTTACCTCAATTCTAAATAGATTTGTACATGAAAAATTACGTATTGCTCTAGTTTTAATATTTTTCTAGCCCGAAATTTGGCCCAATTTACGATTGAACAACGAGCATTGTTTATTATTCATTGAAAATTTACATTTACTAATATAATCAAGCTATTATAATCCGTTCCAATTGTAAATTCGTAAATGTTAATTTTTTTTTGAGTTGATTGTTTGTTTATTAGCTCGATTTGTTGGGGGAGAAAAACGAAAAACAGGTGTACTTGTGTAATTTCCGTTGATTTATTAACAAATCGTTCGAATTTACGAAAGTCACTATTGTTGATTTGATTGATTAATAGTACCGGTATAAGTTCAATGTACGCATTCACTGGGATTCTGTTGAAATTCAATATTTCAATTTGATATAAAAATCAATTGGAGCTGGCCTCTAGCGAAAATTCAAACAATTTTACATATAAACTTGACCCAGTTCTAATCGAATTAATAATTCTTATTGGTATTTTAAATTGGGAATTACCCGATTTTGAACGAAAGCGAGAAGATTGCAATCACGTAATTCTTATTATTAATTATTATCATAATGTTTTTTTTTAATTAAATTAATTAGAATTGTGCCGTTTTTTCTAAAATCGATATGCAAATTTGTACTGTTTATTGCTTCATATTTCGCACTTTGTACCCAATCTTACGATTCTATCTTCTATACGTATTTTCCGTTATTAAGTAGAAGAACAATTAAAAAATCTACTTTACAATTGAATTCAATTGTAAATGGATTTTAATTGTAATTGAATATGACTAATGGGATTCTATATTTTGTTGCACAATTCAAAAAACTAGAAATTGACGATTTCACTTTATTCAACAATTTTTATTGTAGTGTTTATTTTTTGGAAAAACAATATTACTTAACTAGAATAATTACAATTCTAATTCTTTTGTTTTGTTATTTTTCGTTTATTTCTATCGTATTATTTGGTTTAATTCATTTGGTAAACATTACGTCGAATCATTCACCTTTATAATTATAATTAATAAGAATCTTTTTCCAAAGTAATAATATTACATCCAAATCCGGTTATTGATTGTATTTTAGAATTATATGCAATTAGGTAAATACAGTTCTTAAACATTAATTTAGATTGCGTTGTTTGTTGTTTGTGTTATCAAGAAACTAGAACAACTTTCATACTAATTCTTGTAATTGCTTTAATATCGAAAAGTGAATTGTAATCGTGATTTTGATCATCTAATCCAATAAATTTACGTAGAAATACACGCTCTATCAACAATTCGAAGAAATGTTCCACGAACAAGACATTCTATTTGTGGCTTTTTTATTGTTTCAATTATTACGTCCGAAATGATGGTGTAATCATGGATTTTCAAAATCATACCTCAATGTCGTTTCATATATGAAAGATCGATAATTTTTATTAATAAGCCGTCTAGTTTCGATTGAGCAATTCGAGAATTGCTCAATAGAATTGACAAATTTTTCAACCCAATTAGGGTAAGTGGAGACTTTTCCTTATTTTTTTTTTGTTTTGCTTTAAATCAAGGATTTTCAATTGACGATTTGGGGTTTTAATTTGAATCAATTACCAATAAAAAAAAACACATTGTTCTAGTCTATTTTTGTTTTGTTCGAAAACAATCGAGTTAATTTATTATAATTTGATGGATAATTATTGGAAATTAGCGTTGTTCTAATAAATTTTATTGTTTAATTTTTATTTTGTATGTCAATGTCATGCTTGATTGCTTGCTGACCAATAATTATATTAATATTTGTGTATTATACAAAATAATAGATGAATATTCCTAATGTATTTTAGAAATCGTTTAAGATATGCGTAATTTGTTATTTACGATTGTTAAACTTTTAAAAATTATTGTTTACAATCAACAAATTGCTAAACATACAATTTTCAACGTCAATTCATTATCTTATCAATATTTAAACAATGTGCAAGTCAAGTTGTTTTAATTCGACTATAAATGAAGGCTAAACTAATCGTTGTTTGTATCGGCATCAATCTTGTTGTACTAAACGATTTAACTGTATTAACAATAGTCACGAAACTATTTTGCAATAGATCGACTAATAGAAACAAAGGATCTAATGAGGTGGAAAGTGAATCATTCCTTTTACTTCTTCACCAAAAACAGTTATTCCCATTTAACGCTACAGTTTGTTCGCTGACTTGAGAAATCCAACTTGCGTTACATTAGTTGTTCATAATTCAGTAATTTGACAAGTTTATTGGAAAAAAACTTGCTTTTTGGATTCCTTTCAGCGATTTCTAGACTAGTGCCCTTTCAAGAAAATGGCCCTGGCGCTCTCAAAAGAATCAACATCTTTTAGTCAAACTGTATTTAAAAGGTACATAAAAGTTTAATAAAAAAACATAAAATCAACTAAACGTCCACATTCTGATGATTCTCTAAAAAGAATACTTACTAAATAACGTTACCTAGAAATTCAAAAATTTAGCCCGATAATAAATTAAAATTTCAAAACCGTCCAATTTTTAGGCTCTAATAGCAAAATTTACTAAAAAACTATGATTTAAGATGAAAATACCTTAAAGTTGTACAAATATTTTCAATAAAAGTCGAAAATCCATCTAGAAATTCAAGAATTTAGCCCAACAATAGACTAAAAACTTAAAAATCGTATAACTTCTAGATTCTAGTAGAAAACTTACTAAAAACTGATGATTTAAGATGAAAATACATTACAGTTTAGGTATTGTCTAAAAATGTTCGCTTAAAGTCGAGAATTTGGCTAGAAATTCAAAAATTTAGACCGAAAATTTCTAAAATTTAGTAGCATTCATTCAAATGCGCTAAAAACGAGAAAATATCGAAAGATGTTCACCAAAAGTCGAGAATCTGCTTAGAAATCCAAAAAATTTTGCCCAATAATAGATAAAAAAATTCAAAATAGGCATTCTGATTTCTTAAATTTAACAGCAAAATTACTGAAAATGATGATTTAAGAATTGAGAAAATGTCTAGAAATCTACACCAAATGGGGAAATTTCACGGATTTAATAACAAGACTTATCTTAATAACAAGAAATATCTTAAAATTGAGGAACTATCTAAGAATCTTTACTAAAAGTCAAGCTAGAAATTCAAAAATTTAGCCCAATAATGGACTGAAAATTTAAATTTGTTGTATTAACAGTCAGGTTGTTTTATTTGTAATAGATGTAGTGTAGATTTGAATCTTTTCTTGAAACGTGACCAAGTGGATTTTCATCTAAACAATTAGATATTGAAGGTAAAAAATGCAACAAACAAACAGCAACAGCATGTTAAAAGGATAAATTATAGTTGTCGTTATTAACACATTTTTATATTCCATTTGCTATCGTTAATATAATAAATTACCATTTAAATGTGTACGATTAATGCAAAATATTAGAGGATAATAACAAACAATATAAAAAATAGTTGTTTTGTTGATTACGATAGGAGCGAAAAGAATTCTGCATATTTTTTCCAATCTCTCACCAGCTCAACAACAATTGGATTTATTGTTGTAAGGATTTACGGTATTTTTTATTAAAAGTCATCAATTCTTCTAGCGGTATTTTTCTAAACGCCAACAATCGATAAATAGCCAGGAAGTACTAGTAAAAAATATAATTAATGGTGCGTTAATCGATCGTAGGTGAAAGCTTCGATATTATTATATAATTAATGTTAATTTCAGATTTTCAATATTCTAAAAAATCGAATTATCGGTGAATTTTCGTTAGAAAGATGTGGAAAAATAACGCACTCAACGTTTGATTCGCAGCCAAAAATTTTCCAATGGGCTATTTTTAACGTTCAGGTCGATACTGACTTTGTATTACTTGTCAACAATAATTGTACGCAATCCCAACGCCAAATTAATAAAATAAAAGGAAATTTCAACATTTATAATCACCTATAAATGTCTACAGTTTCTTCAAATTGAATTCTAACAAATACACGATCTTAAATAAGTCTCATTTATGTTATAATCATGTTGTGATGATTGCGAGATGTTAGAAATTTTCCATTAATTATCGCTTTAATTGGACTTTTCTATAATTTATATTGTTATGAAATTTCTCATTTATCGCAATTATGATTTAAAAATCATGACCTACACAATTGTCTAAGGTTGAATCGATTTTGTAGACACTTGTTAGATCACAAATCAATCGATAGTTCAATTAATACGAAAGAGATTGTAACAATTTCAATTTCAGTCTAATTGTCGGTGTTATAAACAGACAAACAGACAAAAAAATCATGGAAAATATGCGGAAAATCGATAAATTTCCACCATTCTTGGATAGTTGAAGGTTGTGTTCACCATATAAGTATTGATTGGTATCAATAATTATCGACTTGATCGATTTGAAATAGATTTTTTTTTCGAATTGAACCTTTGTAGAATTCAGATTGTTGCCAAATTGTTTTGTTCGATTTCTACGAATTGATCGTAGATTAATTAGGTGATAATATTTGTTTGTTTTAATTTTATTCTAACGAAAAACACCACGATTAGTTAATTAATTGTGCGTCAATTATTATTGTTGTGGATTTTTTAATGGAAAACTCGTATGGATTTATTGGAAAATTATACAAACGGAAAGATTCTTTAACATTACCAAGTCCGTGATATTTTTTGAATTATTTCAACAATTGAAATATCCAAACAAAGAAAACTCAAGAACAACACGAAAGTTTCAATGAGATTTCAGTTGGAATAAAATAAAATTGGTGACGTACAAAGGAAAAACACCACGAATCTTTGTTTGTACAACACTAACATTTATTAATTCAAAATAAGCCTGAAGTATATTCCGTATGGACGCACCTTTAATGGATTGGATTTTTTTCGAATAAGATTCAATTTGAATAAAAGTTCAATCAACTCAATTGTGGAAATTAAAGTAAATAAATTGTAAGACCTTCGCGATTATGGTGCGTTCACATTTAATTTCGCCTTGTTGGAGACAGTGCTATAAATACAATAAGTATAGAAGATACTGTGGGTGTAGCTTTATATTTGATTGAAATCGAGTTGTTTTGTTGTCAAATGATCGAATGAAAATTCAATAAATCAACAACGACCTTCGATAAGAAGTGTAAACAATTTCTGATGTAATTTTCCGAAATTGCCTTTGCAAAACAACACAACAACCATTGAAAATTGCGCATTTTCATTCGTTTATCGCAAATACACAGTGATTGCAATTCTTTAGTGGAAAACAAAAAGGAAAGTTGTTGAACTCGCCGAGATTGTTACAAAGCAGAATTTCTTATGTGTTTATAATTGAAGTGAATGCCCCCTTATTACAAACTAATTTTTCCCGGCGAATTCGCAATGAATTCCAACATAAAAAAGTAGCACAGGTACGGGTAATTGGCGAAATTTCGATTTTCGGATCGAATATTGCCTCGATATACCCTTGACATTCGAGGATTTTCAACGAATTTATTCCAGTATTCATAATAATCGGCTAATATTAATCCGATTTATTTATGGGGAATTTGTACTAATTTGATTTGATATTTTTTTAAATCGTTGGTAATTTGAAAATGTTTATAATTATCGTCGCTAATTGTTGTTATTAAGTTGAGGTGAAGAAATTGCAAAGAAAGTGTGTCGTTTATTTCAGATTCTCAAGATTCGAGAAATATTATAAATCTTGATCCAAAGATCATCCCGATATTGATTTTTTCGTCTTCCTCCATTGCATTACACAGAAATATAGAATAAAATAGAAGCATTCGAGTCATTCTTTTTTATAAACCTACAAATGAGCTACGAAGGCCAAATTTCGCTAAAATGATCTCTAGAAGTCCTCCTACAAACAAACAGTAACTCACTTTTAATTTCTAATCCGTTATAAGAGTTGTGAGACTTTCAAATTGTTGCTTTTTTCCAATTGAGGCCAATGCCAAGGGCTCCGATTACTATAATAAAATATTATTTAACATCTTGTGTTAGATAATACGAGTTTTTGAGAGATTGTTGTTTATAAAAGTTAGAATTTTTAATTAACAGTTTGTACATCGAGATTTGCCAGGTTTTTTCTTTCGAAATGATCTTTCATTGTTTTGCCCAGTCTAGAACCTTGAAAACTAGCCGAAAATTACAACCAAACTATAATTTATACAAATGCAGAATTATATAATCGACTCTATTGTTTTTTTATAATTTTCGCTAGAAATACAAACGAATCGAAACCAGCGGTTTGAATCAACTGATATTTGACGATATAATTAAATTAAATTAACATTAATTGCTTCTCCACTGTTGATCTTTCATGGATTACCATAAAATTAATGTAATTACGGCAATTTTCCAAGTCATCATTGACACGTGGAGATAATAGCAGAAAATCTAGTTTATCGATAATTTTAAATACTTAAAAAGGCTAATTATAGCTTCTATTATTGGAGATATATCGCGTGTCACAATTGTGTTTATATCGAATATTACATATCGCGTGTCCCATTAAAATGTACATTGGTTATTTTTATTATCGATTTACAAGACGATTTATGCGAAGAAAATTCAAATTGTCAAGGTTCTGTTACGATTTTTTTCTAAATTACCAATTCTTCCTTTATTTGTGATGCAATTCTCGTCAATGGTGCGTAAGCCCAATAAATTAAAATACAAGTTTTATTATTGGTTTAATTATAATTCAGTAAACTTGAGCGCTTTTTTTTCATTCTCTTCATTATTATTAACAACAAACAATAAACAACAATACGGAAGTATTTTTATTATTCCAACCCTGAAAAGAATTCAATTAATTTAATTTATAGCCTGTCAAACATAGTAGAAATTCTCCTCACTCGTATTACAAAGCACTATTTTATGTTTCGATATTTGGAAAAAAACTGGGGTAATACAAGCGACAAAATAGAGACCGTGACTCGATTAGAATACGGTTATATCTGAAATTTTGATAGCAAAAGTGATATTTATAAAAAACGTGTCTCCTATTTTAATTAATTTTCAAATTCGATTAACCTACTTTGGATTTTACGGCTCTATTATTAGCTTTACAACCGGTTGAAGGAGTCTTCTCTATTTTTTTGTTTGTATTTTTTTTGTGGTTAAACAACCAGGATGTTAACTTTTATATAAAAAAACCAATGCGGATCTATTTAAAAGTCGGAGAATCTTGAATTTGTTGCTATTTGGAAAGAATTTCTATAATTCATTAATTAATTTGTAATTTTTGTAATATTAGCATTATTTACAGCTATATCTCCATTGTAATAAAGGCAAAGAAGAGGTGTCAATGTTGGTGGCAGCGAAGACATCCGGTGCTACACCGTTAGTAATCGCCTGTCGTAATGGCCATTATGATGTTGCTGAATATTTAATTGAAAAATGCCATGCGGATATTGAACAA